>MU182717.1:293385-332645 GCA_016904865.1 Pissodes strobi
AGGGCAAAGCCCAAAATTTAAAAATCAAAAGCCAATCAACCTATACAATTCTCTCTTTAGAGCGACCAGCGAGCATTGAAATACATCTATATGTTCACTAAACTGGTTCGTATCCCGAAGCACTCGACTCAGTGGGCTATAGTAGCCATAATTAGCAGAATGGAACGGCACACGAAACAATTCAGTGATTCTAGTGTATCGACCTGAGTTAAAATCAACCTTCGATAACAAATTGGGACAATCTATGCTTCCAGATATTAATTTATATAAAAAACTTATATCTATTACTTTTCTTTTATTCCCTAAAGATGGTAAACTAGCTAAAGTTCTTATTTCAGAATGAGTATAATCTGCTCTTCGCAGTCCTCTATTATAAGCATAATCATAGCTTATAATAGCTTATATACTTATGGTCAACATAAGTACGGTAGTGCGGGTTCCAAATCAAACAACCATACTCTAAAATTGATCTTACCAATGAACAATATAATAATCTAAAAGTATGTGGAGTAAAGCCCACAGCTACCCTGCACATAAAGCCCAACTGCTTCAAAGATCTAGCAGTGACAAAATCCACATGAGGCTGAAATGACAACCTACAATCTAAAATAACCCCCAAATCCGTGATTTGCTGTACTCTTTTAACCTCGTTTCCATTAATAAGGTAATTATTTATAAATGGTTTCGAAATTCTGCAAAAAGTTATGGTACAGCATTTTCCAACGGTCAAGCTCATGTCGTTAGCCAGACACCAATCACAGAAGCTGTCCAAATCACACTGCAACCGATCAAAATCAATCTTTGACTTCACTATTATGAAAATCTCTAAGTCATCCGCAAACATCTCAAAATCGCTATGCTTAATAACATTGCTTATATCGTTCACCAAAAGCTCAAACAATATTGGACCACAATGCGACCTTTGCGGAACCCCAGAAGGCCCCTCGATAACTCTGGACAAGTGTCCCGCAATTTTTACACACTCATTGGTATGTGCGGGGTGACAAAAGCTCTCCAACCAACGAAGAAGACTGTCGGGAAACCCCAGAGCCTTAAGCTTTCTAGTGAGCAGTACCAGGTTGACCCTGTCAAAAGCCTTTGAGAAGTCTGTGTATACACAGTCAAGCTGGTACCTGCCCTCAAATGCAGTAACAATCTGGTGATGGTATTCAATCAGATTGGTATCCACAGATCTTCCCTTCATGAATCCATGCTGTTCTTTAGCAATCATTCTTTGACATGACCATGAAAGATGTTTAGTAAAAAGAAAATCAAAAACTTTAGGGATCTCAGACTGAGTATAAACAGCTCTATAATTCTGTAGATCCTTCCTTGAACCTGACTTGTAGATGGGTTTGATAAAACTGTGCCTCCAAAATTCAGGAAACTGCCCTGAACTAAGAGATAAACTAAATAATATTTTTAAAGGAGTTGCCAAGGTGAAAACACAGTTCTTTAAAAAGACAGATGGTATACCATCAGGACCATATGTAAACTTGGAGGGCAATTCATTAATTCTATCAATAATATCAACTACCGAGACTTTAAAGTTATCTATATCTAAAGTTTGTTTAAAATGAAATGCAGTATCAATATCGTGCTTTGGAGCATAAACTGATGAAAAAAAAATCTGCAAAAAGATCAACTAACCCTCGAGACTATCACTTTTACGAGGTCCATAATACATGCTGTTAGGAAGATTGTAGTTACCCTTCCTATCATTAATATACCGCCAAAAAGCTCTGGGATTTGTATTCATATGCGCTTCAATATTTGCAATATATTCACCATAACATAATTCACTGAGTTCACTAAAACGAGTTCGCAATTGAGAAAATAAATAATAGTCATTTTAAATTGCTTGCGAGCAATCTTTTTTTGTATATTAAACCTCGAAGTTCTACTGTAAACCGAACTGAAAATGATGAAGTTTTAAATCTCCTAAGAGGAACATACAATGCCAAAACAGTATAAAGAATATCATAAAATATTTGTACCGCAGAGTCAATAAAACTATTCCAGTCAATACATATTAAATAATCATTAATAGCACTATAATTAGCGTCTTTAAAATCATAATACAATTCTTCATATGCAAGACTAGCCAACCCCCGAACATCAAAATTAGTAAGCAACAACTCTTCAGCTGTATTTACTTTTAAATTATCAAAATGAGAAAAAACCAGATCTAATACTTTACCTCTATTGTTACGGATGTCATTTTTTTTTGAAACAAATGTAAGTAACCAAAATTATGAGCCAATGATAGAGCAGAAGAGTGCAATGGACAGTCCACCACAGCCCCCAGGGCATCGTTATTCCAGAGAGCCTACCATGAGGCTTCGGCTGCTAGCGTCCTGCGCTGTACTGTGCACGGGCCAGGTATTTTCCCTCTCCTCCCTCCAACCTCCCCCGCCCTACTGTCTCTCTCGTCCAGTCTCCTCTCACGTAGTTGACCAGGTGGTATCAGATGTTTTGACTGCATATTAGGCGTTGTGAGATGCATTACTAATGTCCTAGTTCGAGCCTTTGTACCTCTCCTGTAGTCAGAGGTGTTTCTGGGGTATAGTGTGACCATCTAAATAGTGTTTTGATATTTTGTAATGAATGAGATACATGAGGTTCTTGCCAAAGTAATTAAATATATTTTTATATGAAAAAAATAAAAATAAGAGCCATTAATGGGGCCTTCTCAAAATTCCCAGAGTGTACATCGTGTCCAGATCAGAGAAAGTCAAATAAATTTTGTTAAGCTTCTCATCAAGTGCTACTTCACAAAGCACATGTGGAAGTGGTTGGTTAATTTAGCTCCTTGGCTGGCAGATTTGGCATCAGGAGTGACACATCCACTTCTGATTCGTCGTTTTTTGCCAGTCGAACAACAACATACATTCTACTGAAAACACTCAAAGTTTCGGCTGGTCTGGGGGCCTTGGTGGGGGCATCATTTAAAGAAAGCTCATTATACTGGTCGACCAGTGAGAGGAGACTGGACGGGAGAAACGGTAGGGCAGGTGAGATTGGAGGGGTGAGAGGGGAAGGGACTGGTCCGTACGCACAGTACAGCGCCGAACGCCCCGGGTAGCATTTTAGTATCGAGCACTCAGTAAACCGCTTTTTATAGCGTGACTCTAATATAAATGTTATATAATTGTTAGCTAGCTAGAATGCACCCCGTGACGTTTCTCCAAATATTTGAACATTTCATGCTTGGCCCTCCGCTCGCTTCGCTCGCTACGGGGGCGCAACCTACCAAAACTAGGGGCGCTACGCTGCAGCACAGCTCACGTTTGTCACTTTCTGTTATCCCTCGCTGCTCGCATCGAGCGCTCCATGATGTCCAGGTACATCGCAAGAAAGGCCTGTAGATCGGACATTGTCCCACGAGATCAAAAATTGATATTTTTGAAAGGAAACAAAAACCTCCAATTTTAAAGCCGCGCAATTTCTGAACGGTTCATCCTAAAAATCTGGGTGTGTGCTCATTGGCTTCGCTGATTCTTTCTCTACAAGATGACCACCTCGTATAGTCAAAGAAATAATTTTTTGATAATTTCCCCAAGATTTGGGACTTTTCTGGTAAATTTTGAGAGGTTTTGGCCAATATTTTTGGAGATATTTGTCGTAGATCAAATCTGTGGTCATATTCTTGTTCCTTTGTCAATTTTACACTAGGTAATTGATTTTCAGCTACTTAGTACAAAAACCTCTGCGTAATCGAAAATACCCAAATTCATGTAAAAAATGTGAAAAGAAAACGAAAAATGGCTACAGGTTAGCCCATACATTTTTGCGGGACATAATATTTTAGCTTTTGTCTACCATCTAGGTGGGTAACTTTTTCACAAAAAATTAGATATATCGGAAGGGGTCGATGCTAAGTGTAGCTCTTCTTAAATAATTTTGTTTTTTACTAGCGTGTTCCCATTGTATTTCCATTGCTCTTGTGAGGACTGTTATAATATTCTCCTACATATGGGTGATGAGGATATTTGGAGGACCTGCGCCGGTCTGGATATGTTTCGTGGCTTATTAGTGTTAGAGAAGGTGACACTTCCAATTTTTTGAGACGTGGAAACAAGAGAAGCTTTGACGATATTTCTTCTAGGTACTGGCTTTTTGACTAGCATATATTTCCTATATTTCCATGTGGCAAATTTGAACCGATGATTCAAGATTCCCGATGCTCAGACTTTGAGAAAAAACGTTGGTTTTGATTGGTCCTCTATCTCCTCTTAAAAATGCCGCAGAATGTAGAATCTGGCAATTGCAAGTTCATTTCGCGGATTTCAGGATGTATGTAGCTCTATCCGCTGGTTTATTATTATAATAGGTACCTAATATGCTACTTCACACAAATATGCTGTACTTGTTCTAAAAACTTAGTAAATATTTGTATAGTTAATATCCCGGGCATCAATCCGTTCGTCTTGATCTTCTTCATTTTTACGACGTTTCATCAGAATGGCATCTGGTATTTCAAGTGTTGCTCGCTCCATTTCTGGACTGGAACTGATACTGGGATCTATGTGCGTCTGCTTTTATAGATTTGGCTCAATTTTTCTATCTTCAAAGATCTTCAAGGTAGTTTTCTTGATTTTTTAGAGAAGATTTCTCAATAATTGGGATGCTGTCTGCGTCATCTCACTTGCTGAGCTCTCAATTCTTTTCGCTTTGGGGTGGTGGCCACTTGTCTGGCATTGTTGAAATCAAATGAGTATCTTGTTGATAAGTGGGGTTGGTAGAGCGCCGCTGCAGTAAGTTTGCTTCATTCTAAGACTGTTTTTATGATCATGGATTCTGATTGAAATTCTTCTATGTATTTGCCCTATGTGTGACTTTGACGCAATGTATGCGACACACTCCTTGATTATCTACCTTTACTTTTTCCTTTGGCTTTCCGTGTACTTGGGTTAAGGTTTCCCGTGACTTATTGGCTTTCTTTCTGGTTTCATCTCTATTAGTTTTTGTTCATTCACTGCCATTTTAATATTGTTTCCAGAGTAGCGATTTTATTTAAAAGCGTTTGTTTGGATTTTTTCTTGCCTTTGTGTGGGTTTTGTTAGGGGATAAGACCGAGATGTCAATATATTCGTCGCTGACTGGATTTGTGGTGCGTGGTGCAGAGATTCGGCGTTGAGGCATCTATTGGTATGGGTTGATTACCTATAGAAGTTGTAATATATCAGGGAGTTCTGTTGATGAGGATATCTAGAAAGGGTAGCTCCTTATCTCCTTCAACTTCCAGTTTGAACTGGATTCTATCGCGAATTTGGTTCAGATTCGTCAGAAAAGTGTCCAATTTTTCTCTATCATGGGGGTTATATGATGAAGAAGTTATCTACGTAGCGTTTCCATAACGTTGGTCTTACGATTGCTTCGCTTAAGCCATTTTTTTCGAAATACATCATAAAGAGGTGATAGCAATGATCTCAAGGGGATGCCATCAGTTTGGCGGTGGATCTGGTTGTTATTGTTAAACATGAAATAGGAATTTTCGAGACAGCACTCCGATAGTTTGATAATATGTGCTAGAAAAACCTCACGCTGGTGATTTTGCCTAGGGCGTTATCGATCGATATGCTGGGGTACAGTAAAACAATATCCAGAATTGCAAAAATATCGCTTTCTCCTAAATGGATATCTTCGAGAATTCTGGTAAGGTATTTTGAATTTTCGATATAATAGCGCAAGTTCAGTTGTTGTTGGTTGGTATTATCTTTGCGTTTCTTAAAGGCACCACAGGTTTATGAATCTTGTGTATGTTAATAAATAAAATAAAATAAAAATTAATAAATATAACTACCTAATGTATATTATAAAAGTAGTGCTTCTGCAGTCTACTTTAAAAATGTTGAAGTATTTCATTTCTGGTGAAAAAAAAAACTTAAACCGTCACTAAAGAAACTGTTTTTCAGTTGTTTGGTTTCAACAATGTGAATATTGGAGGTTTCTATGGACAAATATTCTTACAGAAGTTTGAGAACGTAAAATAAAATATTCTTTTAAATAATAAGGTCATAATTTTTGATCAAACCGATAGCCAGCCACAAGAGAAAATAATTCGCATGAACAATGCGACGGAAGTCTTTGAGTATTCAGATTTATAACACTTTTGAAGTTTGGATTTAAATAGTAACTGTTTAATGCGAATGTCAAATAATTTGTATATTCACTTTATTCCATCTGATATTTCTGTCAAAAAAAGGATAATAATGCTTTTGGTAGAGCTCTCTTCATTTTTAATAAGCTTTCAAATGGTGATAGTTCTATGGCCCAAAATCCGTAAAAAATCAGTTTAATAAGGAAATTAATCGAGTTTTTAAATTTATCTTGCTCTTTTCGAAGCAATGTTTAATTAAAGTTTTTATTTCCTTAATATTACAAGCGCCGGTAGTAAGGATTTAACTAAAGAGGCGTGACGTCTCATTTGTACCTCCCAAGAAGATCTAATTGAAAGTAATTTTTCATCAGGCTGCCAGAGTGGCGTTTCACATATTTGTTTTACCAATTTGGACTGAAAAAAAATGTAGAAGTCTTAAATTAGTATCTAATTATTTTCTTCTTCTCATTATCATTTATTTCCTTTTTTTTTAAAGCAGTAGGTGTAACTTTCATAAAAAATTCCAAGGAATAAATAATTGTCCTATATAAGGTAGATATTAAACTTGTGGAAAAAAATATAAATTTTAAATAAGTGATTACATAAATGTTTCACTAGAGTATTTTTTTAAATAATAATTAAATTTTTGCATTAGTTTACGAATATCGAAGAAATTAGAACATAAGCTTAAAACTGTTTTATCCATCTGAGTTTCATTTTGGAATCTTGTTTTTGTAGCTCGTCATAAAAGAACAACACAAGAACAAGAACGCGGTTTAGTGATGAAGAAAACAATAAAACTATTAGTATAAAATTGGGATAAAGGTTTTTCCCTAAAAGCATGTTTCTGAAATTCCACAAAAACGCCTTTTGGATTTTTTTTTGAGAAACCCTTGAAGTATCACTTAAAAAAATTCTTTTTGATATTTTTGACGACATTGTATAGCCACTAAATTACATGTTTGCTAGTTGATTAAGAACAAACATTTTTATCTCCCAACGGTATACGTAAAATAACATACTTCCTCTATTAAAAGGACTAAAGTAAATTTAAACAAATATTCATTATAATCCTTATTTGTTTTTTGTGAAGTATATAAATAAAGCAAAATCCTATTTTAATTTGAGTGATGTCACTAAGCAGACCAATATTTTAAAGCAGATATTTAAATTCTTGGAAATATTTCCAAGTAGAGTGATGCATTTTAATCGAAATGGTATTGAAGCTGTTTGTAATCGGCTTTATTTGTTTTCAGGTAAGTACTCATTATTTTCTTAGTTATGAATAAAAAAGGAATCTTTTTGTTTAGGATCTTGAATACTAAAGCATTTTTGATTTCAAGATGGAGCTATTCTTTTCGAGAATTTTTTATTCAAGACTTTGTAGGCTTAATTTGAGTCAAGTTTTTATTTAATGTCTCGTCACATTCACTACTTTTTGCCGTGAAAACTTTATATTTTTTCAAAATAGATTTAAAATTGTTCAGTCATGATGACATATTTTGGATATGTTTGTGCTTTTAATACCAAAAATATGAAAATGTCAATGGGAATCATGTTCAAAGCGATCTTAGGTTCGAAAATTTAATTTATAAGTAAAGGAGAGGAGAGGTGGAATGATTCTTTTAAAACTAAATGTAATAAAACAACTTTAAGTTTATAAAATTCAAATGGTTTTTGAGAATAAGCAAAAAAACTTCATTTATAAATTGAAGAATTAATGCATATGGCTTGAATCAGAATTGGCTCTGCTTCGACGGTCTAATTTCTTCAACGAAAAATCTGATAAGCTGTAAATATACGTCACCGTCGACCCCAGCTTTATCTTGTGAGAAAGCTGGACTTTCATCAGGTGCATCATTGTTCTTTAGCTCAGGTTTTATTCCCTTTTTAGTAACAATGAATGAAGGTGCCAACAAATTTCTGCTTGCGTCTCCCTTAGAATCAACTAGATCGACTTTTTATGACAATGACACATACACTAAAGGGAGATCCTATAGCACTCGACTGCTAAGATGTTGATTGACACGGTTCTTGAATAGCTGTAGGTTGTAATTTGGGGGGAAACGGATGTCCTGGGTGTGAGTTCCACAGTGATGCAGTGCGCCAGACAAGGACTCCTTTCCTTTGTAAAAACGATGTTCTAGTTGTTTCTAGTTGTACAACGATCGGGTGCGCTCTTGCCGTCTGTCGTGACTGTCTGACAGGCGTTGCTGGGAACATCTGCCGTGAAAATATCTGTAAAACACTGATCTCTCGGCCACATATCTGCGGTGTTCTTTACTATCCAGATCCAGGGCCAACTCCAGGTCGCCGAGGAGCTGAATGGAACCCAGCAGCTTTTGGGTATGTTTCGATGCGGCACCCCAGATGTGTGAGAAATATTCTAAGCACGGTCTTGTAGAGCAAGAGCAGCCGCTGCCGCGCATAGAGATCGAAATAGCGCACCAAGTTTCTGCAAGGCTGATTTTCCGATGCTAGCAACGTAGTCATGCTAGGACATATTGCTGTTGACCGAAACACCCAGTAATCCAATGGACGAGGATGAAGGAATAGTCGACCCTGCCATAATGATGTCAGGGCACGCCGTATTGGCTTTCTTGGTAAACGTGGCCGCTTGGGTTTTTGCTCCATTGAACTGGACCAAATTTCTGTCGCCCCAAGTTTGAACCCTCTCCAGATCTTGAATAATTACTGTAATATAATCCCGTCTGCTGTGGTAAGTCTCAGTCGCTGGTAAAGGCTCTTCTGATCTAAATTGGGAGGCAAAGGTACTGTCATCTGCAAAGCTATAAACATGATTATTGATTTCGGTCAGCATGTCATTAATATAGATGAGGAACTAACAGAATTGGTGAAAGTATTGCGCCCTGTCCGCGTTAATAGTGAATGTGGCCGAGATGTGTCCATTAACTGAAACGTGCAGAGATCGGTTCCTAAGGAAACTGGCAAGCCAGCTGCAGAGGGATGCTGGCTGTCCCAAGAACGGCAGTTTGTTGAGCAATACGTCATGTCAAACTCTGTCGAATGTCTTCGAAATATCCAACTCAATCTCTCGAGATTCTCCGTAGTTTTCAATTGCCCATTGCCCTACATGTAAGTGACATATATCCTATCGATCTCTCTTTGCGAAAACCGTATTGGTTATCGCCAATTATTCTATTGGTCTCGAGGTACTTGAATAGTTGATGTTTGACTACAAGTTCTATAACTTTGGCGATTATTGGAAGGAAGGCAATTGTGCGTTTTCTTGGCCTTTTTGGAACAGGTTGCACTAGAGCGACTTTCGAAGAAGATGGGTAAATCCCTTTTCGGTAAGACAGAGAAAAAAAAATGAAAAAATAGGCGTTAGTTTGTTGGCTCAGTTCTTTAACACGTTTGCAGGTATTCCATCCGATTCTGATGCCTTTTGCGTATCTACTCCTTTGAGGATTTTACGAATATCACTGTGATGAAACTTAACTTCTGCCATGCGAGTGTTGATGTTCGATATGGTGGGGAGAGCCTTGCCTTGGGGGACGTTTAAGGTAGAGTGCGATGGAAATATTTTGGCGAGCATGTTTGCTTTTTCCTTGGCTGGTAGTCGCCGTGATGACGCGTTCGCCTGTCAGAGGTGGAAGAGACGTTTTTGTAAAGATATTACTTACTGCCTTAGCTACGGACCAGAAATTCCTAGAGCCGCTGTGGCGTTGTAACTTTCGATATTAGTAGTTCCACTCACCTACTTTTTATCCTTCTGAAGTAGAATGTTTAGCATTTTTTGGTTCGAACTGCACTCTTAATCCTGTGGATTAGTGTGGGTCAATGTTGGCAATATGTTTATGTCAACACAAAGACCAGTAGATTTATTTAACAGAAGCCATTCTAGTGCCTTTATTGAAATTATCAGTTACCAAAAATAAATTGCTATTCCATTTCTAGAATATATCACATAATCTCGTATTCCTATTTATTAGAGGTGACCTGCCCAATCGACCAATCATCACAATTTTATTTTCGTATTATCTGCCAACTATTTAAAAAGTTTGAATCGCAAGTGCCTCTCTCATCTAAGTCAAACTAGCTCATCTTAGGTGAATCTCCACTATCAATTTTGAGAAATTTTTGCAATGTAGCAAAAATTAACTTATTTGCAACTAAATAAATCACATAATTCCCTGTGACATGTTTATCATTATTTATCCTAACAAAAATTTACCGAATTGTCATTGTTTTGACTTATTTTTGTTTGTAATTCACCTCCATAATATGCTTTGCAAATATAATACTAATATTGCGAGATCTAAATAAATAATAGGTATACTTTGTGCAACAGGAATTTTTTTCAAAGCCATTTAATAACAAGGATATACATACTGTTTGAATAGTCATATCACTAGCATTAACGCGAGATAACGTGATACATTACAAGCAATTATGTTAAGACATAATATTTTAATATTTTTTGTGTTGAGCCTTAATGTAAGTGTTTCTTTTTATTGGTTATTATACTTTTGGCTGGCACTATACCTACAGGATGTCCTACGTAGAAGATATCTGTGGTATTTTTAGAGGTAATTTGGTTTTCTGTCATAGGGCAGTTCAAGTACTTCATACATATATATATATATTGGTCATTATAGTGACGTCATCTCAAGCTTCCAGTAAAATGGCAGTTTATTATTTAGTTAATAAAGAATAATAAACAACTTATTAATAATTTGAATACAAAATATATACGAGTCTATTACGTCTGTCAGTGAAGGAAATTAAATTAATTTCTGCTTCTCTAATGGTCCAGATTCTAAATAGGTCAGGAATCTCCACTGTGCTAGATCGGGTGGGTTGAGAGGATGGGCCATTTTTTTATGTCGACTAAAATAAACTTGACATGCTAAAACCTCATTTTCTATCTTATATAGACATTTAAGAGAGGCTAGATTTATTTACGCACTCATACCTCATTCAGACGTCTCCGTATTTCGCAATTATGGCGGGTAAATCGAATTTTTGAGAATTGTTATACATTACAAATAGCACATTTTTGTGTATAATAATATTTTAGGGAAAAATTAAAAGTAGGCAAAATATATTGTCAATGTTTTCGTAGAATATCTGAGAAGTCATCTAGCCATTGCCGCTTTTATCAACGCTCCAGCTGTTATCTGGAATGGAGGCTAAAATAATGTCCTCTGGACGCTTTTTATATGGATACACGATCATTGGTGGTAGTACTGCTCCGGCTGCTGAAAATGTAAATATCACCGTTAGTGAAACCTTTTTTGGACCTTAGGAATTATTTTGGTTCCTCGAATGGCTAATACTTTTTTCTATTTTTGGTACAATTGAAAATTAGTTACCACCATTAAACAGCCTTGTTGGATCGGATTAAGTTTCGATAAAGCCTTTTTCGTCTAGGTAGAATTTAATCTGAATAAACCATTTCTTCCGAAACACTAACACTAGCCGTAGCCCCTTCACAAGCCCTTAACACTAAATGTGGATTATATTAAATGCTGCATACCTACCATAACCAGGTAAGTTATCCTTAAAGCGACTTTTACGTGAAATTTTCCCCGAGAATTTTTTTACGGCATACTGAGAATCTTTTTTCCGTCATGGGAAACCTTTCCTGCAGCATTCCACAATCGAATTTACTAAAAGCTGTTCTTTATCTGAGGATAAGACAGACCCCGGGTCTAAAGATGTTTTCTTGAATTTGTCACAAAACCGAAACTGTAAGATAGCAGAAGGTGCTCCAAATATGCTCAGCCGTTCCTTTTGTGGACATTCCTCCAACTCTTATTGCCGCAACAGCGGGCTGAATTTTTTCCTCTGTATATTTTTTGAAATACGCTTCATCTTCAGCTGGCTTTGGCATCTTCAAGGAAAACGATATTCTGGAATTTGAAAATATAAAATGAAGGCACCAAATTTACTCTTTGAGTTAGTAGGTAGGTAGGTGCTGTAGGTAGCTAGCTTCCAGTATTAACAAAAATTACAAGAGGTGTTAAAATCTATCAAAGAATACCTATAAGGGTGATTGGCATCTGATGCCAATAACTCTATTTTGACAATTCTACATAGATAATGATTGACACAGCAAGAAATACCTTTCCCACCAAATTTATTTCTTTAATGATCCAAATATATGTAAACATAATTCTTACCTTAATTCAAAGTTAGTGCCCTAATTCTTTCACCAGCCTCTCTGCTGCTTTTTCGAGATTTTAAACAGGCATCGGTTAGCGGAGAATCGGCTAAATCTAGCGAAAATATTAACAATGTTGTCAATACTATCGCATGTACAGTACGATGTATCAAGATTACCCATATACGGTCCAATGAATTCAGCTGGTATCGTGGCGCAGCGGTTAGATGCTTTGTTTGTGATACGGCAGCCCTGGTTCGATTCCAGAGGCAAGACATGTTTTTTTATATATATTTTTAGGCTTATGTGTAAAAAGTTTTTTTCTTCAT
The DNA here is from genome assembly GCA_016904865.1 of Pissodes strobi. Taxonomy (NCBI): domain Eukaryota; kingdom Metazoa; phylum Arthropoda; class Insecta; order Coleoptera; family Curculionidae; genus Pissodes; species Pissodes strobi. The sequence continues at coordinate 305,948 of MU182717.1, forward strand.
TTTGGGCAAGCCTTGGTATGGGTTTGGTTAGTTTTTGTTGGTTGCGCCCCCGCAGCAAGCGAAGCGAACGGAGGACCATAGCGAAGCCAGAAATTGACATTTCAATTTGGAAACATTGTTAGCATTTACGCTAGACTTAGCCTCTCCTGTCGGCGTCGCTGTCGTACTACTAAATACAAGTCTTAGGTTATAATTATTCACCTATGTCAGAGAGCACATAATGTAAAAAAAGGGGGAAATAAACCGTAATGCTGATCACTGTCTCAATTCCAATCACTGTCTGAATTCCAATCACTCATTTTACCCTATCTAGTGCGCAATTTGTCACCAGCAGCAACGTTTAGTTTCCTGAACTTCGTTGAGTGTAAAATGTTTACTAGTCCATCATTATTTGCCTCCGATGCGCTTAAGCCCTAGAATTTACTATTTGAGTTATGCCATAAGAATAACTTAATTTATCGGTTAGTTTGGGTTAGTAGCTAATCTTGGTCCCGGGCATGTTTTATTATTTTAAAATGTATCTATATATTGCAGGCTTTGCCCGTACCATAAGTATCAGTATCAGTATCAGAATCAGTGCTGCCCGTTAAGGGGCTTTGCACTTAGGCCATCAATTGGGCCCGTTGTGCCCCAGCTCACATTAGAGTACCTCCAGAATGCCAGTCTTCCTTACGAAAGCCCGCATCTCCTTGAGACTAACACTCTGCACTAAATCTGGCTCGATCGGCGTCGCGCCAAAGATTCTGTATTTTGCCCACGCAAAGCTGGGGCATACAGTAAGTAGATGGTATGGGATCTCACCGTTCTTCATGCATCATCTACACCCCCCTCCTCTCCAATCCTCAGCAGGGTCAGGTGCCGTCTAAGCATATGGTGCCCTGTGTAGAATACTACCTGGACCCTGCACTCCTTCCTACATAGTTCCAACAACCCCCTGGTGAGACTCTGCGCGAGCCCATGTATCATGAGCCTGGTTTTTCTCACCTTCGAAACCGTACCACCCGGTCCGACCCCCCGTCCAGGCCCCCAAAGCTCTTTCGCGAACATTCTGGGCGACCATACTTCAACCAAGTATCAGGCCCTAAGTATCTATGTGCTGAGCCTTCCCTGGCTAGGGCGTCAGCGGCCTCGTTTCCCGGTACACCTGAGGGTCCTGATACCCAGACCAGCGTAGCGTAACCTTTTTATGCTTTGCAAGTTCAATCAGCCAGCTCCTACACTCCCTCACCAAGCAGCGCGTGAGGAGCAACTTCAACGGCATGAGTGCTTTCGGAGCCAAAGAAAATCCTCCTGCCACCCACATTGAGCCTTAACGCCTATCAGACCCCCATCATGATCGGAAAAATTTCCGCTTGGAAAACCGTGGTGTGCTCGCCCAGTAAGGTGGGTAATTCCCGTCCCAGGGACTCACATTTTGCACCAGCTCCTGTAAACCAAACTAGTTCATCCCAGGATCGTAGGGAAGAGGAAGTTTAGCCCCTCGTGGAAGCCTATCTCAGGGACCATCACGTCACCTGGCATACCCAGGATGATTAGGTCCCCAGACAAGCTTCCCGACAGAGCGCAATGGCCATGGTAGGAGCCATTGTCCTTTCACATCATGACCGCTCTAGCCGCCTGTACATACTTAACTAATTCTGACAGGTTAAATATACTTGAAAACTTAAACCACTCAAGCATTTTAGGCTTATACACCTCATAGAGATAATAACTAACGTTAATCAATGCTATGTAAATGCATCACTGACAATGAGTGTCGGTAATTAATTTAACTATGCCAGTGGGATAAGGACTTCTTATCTTATTCTTTTTAAATGGAATAAACATTTCATTACCGCACTGCTTTTTCTTACACCACTTATTTTCAATGAATAATTTTTCACATTTCATCATGAAAGGTCATGCATTGCAAATTACCAGTGAGGACTCAGCCCAAGTTAGTTTGGGTTAGTTTTGAAGTAAGTTCTTCAATATTTGATGGTAAACTATCAAAATCATTTTTATTAAAACACTATTTTTTACTGGCAATTAAAGGAACTATATTATTTTTAATGATTTGAAAGGATTGTAGTCATTGTCGCAAATAGGAAAATTTTGAATTGGTTCCTACCCAGATTGCTTGTTACAACAAGCATCAAATGCACAAAATTTTATATTTTGAAGAGGCACTGGAGAGTTGCTTATAGAAAATATTGTACTACACACGTATTATTGCCATTTATTAATATACTATTAATAAACTATATATCCTCACACATATATTAATAATAATGCGCTTATCCTGCCATCCAAAAGTTTGTCCCACGTTTATCTGCATTTTGAATAGTTGAATTGGAAATAATTTTGATAGCTTTAGCATACCAGCATGATAAAAGAGTTCGATCAAATTTCCATAATTTTGTGCGAAATCAATCTTTTTCGTGCCCTACTGTCAATATTCTATGACAACTTTTGCCATTCCCACGAGAAATTTCACGAGTCTTTATGCAAGTACCTAATTATATCAATTATTATAATGACAAAATCTTTCGCATTTTAGGAGCTACATGGAATCATGATATCCACCGATGACAGCCAAACCACTTTTTTACAAATTCAAGTGAAGACAGAATTCACGATATCGATAACACGAGAAGATGTGCATAATGAATTAAATAAGCTGGACCAAGTGATCAAACATTTGAGACATAGAATAGATGAAAGGGCAGAAACTACACATGATCTGGTTGTGCAAAAGAAATTTGAAGCGATCGCAAGTAACAAATCCATTAAACATTGTATCAGGGGTTTAAAAATACTATCGCAGAATCTGGATCTGTACGAATTACACAAATGTAAAGCTATTCCATGGTACATACAGGAAACATTTATCGAAGCTCAAAAATTGACGTTTTCCTTATCTAAGAAGAGAATGTACTGCATGACATATTTTGACAAAAGAAAATCGCTGCTGTGTTTACAGAAGACGTTCTTTGAATTTGATAAGAAACAGAAATGGATTTTTAGAAAACTACAGGTTCTCAAGAAAAAGGTGTTTCAAAATGGTTTGAGTTGTCTTCAGAATAGTTTCAATATTATTACAAAAGAGTTATGCGTACTTACATGCCAGTTTGAGGAATGTATAATGAAGAGTTGCAAGCCAAGCCATGAGAATAAATGGGTTCAAGGCCCTCCTTTAAATCAAGTTAAGCAAATTCAGTAAGAAGAATATTTTCGATTTTATATTGTTTGGCTCATGATCTTTATTAATATAAAAAGAGAACATATTTTAGTGTTTTATTTGCTGATGACACATATTGAAGGTTAATATAGCCAATTTGAATTAGTTTCACATCACGTCAAAATATGGCATTTTAAATTACTAATTTAATTTTGTTTATACAAATGGGGAGTAAACACGCAAAATCCGATAAATGCAGCTTTTATGTTTTTTCGAGCAAGAGCTCATTGCGAATACTGCTTTAAAAAATATAAAATTCTTACGCTTCCTGCTTTGTTTATTTTAGAAACAACTTGTTTAATACGCAAATATCGAACCATATTTCCCGAAAGGCCACAACATGAGTACCCAACAAGAAATTCGAGTCAGGACATCTACCTTCCTTTTCCCTCCTCTGAATTAACAAACAATTCTATTCTTTATAACTCCAAGAAGTTATACAATACACTCCCGCTACATCTTAAATCCATCCCTGCATTTGCTAAATTTCGTGAAAAAACGAAAGCTTACCTACTAGAAAGACCTTATTATTCTATAAATGAGTTTTACGTGGATTATTTTTTTTCTCCATTAATTTTCAATTAATCATTAATCGTTATTAAATTTTTCTATTTGGCCATCATGTGCGGCGGTGAAGAGAATTTTATAGTAGGTTTAGGATTATCTTTTTGACGAATGAGTGGTTTCGCGGGTATACAGGAATTACACAAAATTAAATTTTCCAGGCTACGAATTTTTGTCATGTTTTGTTTACTGGCACTAGGTATTTCAACTCTGCTACCTATGCACATTTTTCGAGTCAAGTTCACCGACATGACCTTCCTTATTTTTTCCAACAGCACGCTTCGCTTTAATGTCTGTTTCATATTTTGATAACACTGAGTTTCTTTACCCTATGTTTTGTGTACTTCCTGTGGATTTGGTTTAACTGCTTACGATGTTCTGTAATATAGTTTTTTTGATAAATCGTGACCAATTTCAACTTGAAAATTGCTTGTATCTTTATTGTATATATTAAGTTTTGCTTTGTTTTGTATTTGCTCTAATATGGTTAGTTTATTTATTTAATTCGATTTGTCCATAAAGTTTATTTGAATTTTTCTGTGGCAATAAAGCATACTTGACTTTGGCTTTAACTTTGACTTTGACTTTGACTTTGACTTTGACTTCGACATGGTTGATTTGTGATTAAACAAGATGCGAACAAAAGCCACTAATCCTCATGAAAACTTAATACAAAGTCAATCTAAAAATCAAGCAAAATGCAATACATTTTATTATGTCTATGCCATCTATGAACTTATCGTCAAAGCAGCCATAAAATGTTGAAATATGAAATGCTTTTAACAGCACCTACTGAAGAAGCTACCGCAAGTTGTGATTGTCTAGCTAGATGATGAAACTGACATTTTTATCTAGTTATCTTTTTCATTAATATTTCTTAAGGTTTCATATCACTTTTACTTATATTAATATTTCTTCAATTACACGTTTCAAAAGAAAAGTTTGATGTCAATACGTTTTTATAAATATATGTTTTATTATCAAAATATATGTATTAATTTCTTTTTAATAGCTTCTGAGTTCACGCAAAAACCGGTATATTCAAAATATATTATGAATTTAAAAAACTGATTATTATTTCCAACAACGATTTGAATTGAAAATCTATCATTTAAGATGCTGTAATAAAAATAATAAAAAGTCTGAAATTTTACGGGGATTTGCCTCTAGAAGTTTTTACCGTTTTTCTCAAAATTGCAGAAAATTGATTTATTGGTTTTTAAATGTTTGCTCCTTAAATATCACGATTTTTTAAAATAGAGTGCTTATTTGTAAGAAATGTTGAAAATACTCAGATCTATACAAATCGGAAATAATTATCATAATTTAAGGACATCTTAAATCATACAGGATGTTTCATCTTTGTCTTTTTTTAATGGACTATTTATCTTTTTTAATCTTCGAGTTCTTCGTTATATTTTAGAAAATTTTCGCAATGCATATTCGATCCCAAATAAGTTTTTCGAATGTAGAATGTAAATAGCTTCACTCAGAACGAAATGTAGTTTACATCATTTCTAATGATCTACACTGTGATTCCAACCTCTGGTTTTACTAGAAATATCCAAAAACAGGAAAATACGAGCTTTCGATTACACCGTGTCAATCTGAACAATCATTAATATCTAAGGTAAGAAAATTCAACTCGTTTTGAGTCATTTCGGATTCTTGAGGAAATATTGGGTAAGGCCGATGATTTTTTAGAAGATTATAAGCCGATCGGTGTAAAAAATTTTGCTATCAAAAATATAATAAGAATGAAAATTGCAGTGTGCGCTTAAGACCACACGACAGAAGTGAGAACTTTAACAAAGTTGCGGAGAAGACGGTGCACTTTGGACTTGAAGCGCTATAGGTTGTAGGTATTTAATCAACTCTGAGTCATTCACAATACGGACTACTCTCCTCTATATGGAATCCAACATCTTGAGCAAGTGTTTGGGTACCGAGCTTCACACATGGGAACAGTATTCCAGAGATGGTCTTATCTGGGCCTTATAGAGCAGTAAGAGCTGATGAGGTGTATATATTTTTTTCCTCTATAGAGTGCTCCTAGCTTTTGTGCTGCTGCCTTAGCGATTTTGGTGATGTGATTACGCCAAGACATGTTGTTTTCTACGTAGATGCCCAGCAAGTTTATGTATGAGGCCAGAGTCATTGATAAGTCTGGTCCTGGGTGTTTGCTTTTTTTGAGAAGATAGCTTTTTTTATGGTAGTGGCACACACACTAAAGGGCGATCCTATGGCGCTCGAGGAGCGGTGTGTGTGCGAATATGTTGATTGACACGGTTCTTGAATAGTTGTAGGTTGTAATAAGGGGAAAACAGATGTTCTCAGACAAAGGAGTCCTTGTAAAGCGATGTTCTAGGTGTTTCTAGTTGTACGACGAACAGGTGTGCTCTTGCCGTCTGTCGTAACTGTCTGACAGGCGTTGCCTGGGGCGGGATGAGGCGGGCCAAATCCTGGGAACAACTGCCGTAAAAGTGTCTGTAAAACAGAGACATCTCGACCACATTTGTGCGGTGTTCCTGACTATCCAGATTCCGGGTCAACTCCGGGTCGCCGACAAGACGCACAGCTCTCTTCTGAATGAAATCCAGCAGCCTTAGTGTGTGCGTTGGTGCAACACCCTAAATGTGTTAGCAATATTCTAAGCATGGTCTTATTTGCGCTTTGTAGAGCAAGAGCAACCGCTGCGGTATATACAGTTTTTTGTTGCGAAATAGCGCACCAAGCTTCTGGGAGGCTGATTTTGCGATGTTAGCAACGTGGTCATACCAGGACATATTGCTGTTGACCGAGACACCCGATTGTGCAGTCCGATTGACGAGGATGAAGGAATGGTCGATCATGCCATATAAAGGTGTCAGGGCCCGCCGTATTGGTCCTCTTGGTAAGCGTGGCTGCTTGGGTCTTTGCTGCATTGAACTGGACCAAATTTCTGTCGCCCCAAGTTTGGACTTTCTCCAGGTCTTGCTTAATTGCTGTTATCTGCGTTGATAAGTCTTAGTCGCTGGTAAAGGTCTTTCTGATCTAAATTGGGAGACAAGTGTACTGTCATGTGCAAAACTGTAAACAGGATTATTCGTTTCGGGCAGCAGGTCATTAATATAGATGAGGAACAGAGTTGGGGAACGTATTGCGCCGTGAGGCACCCCCGCATTAATGGTGAATGTGTCTGAGATGTGTCGGTTCTTAAGGAAACAAGTCAGCTGCAGAGAGAGGTTTGCAGTCCGAAGGACGGTTGAGCAGTCCGTCATGCCAAACTCTGCTTGAGTCTTTTCTGCATTAAAATGAACATTGTTTACTTCACCCCATTCCACGATGGTGTTCATATCCTGATTGATGGCAGAATCGGATTTTCTCGCTCGCGTTGGGAACGAGCATTGGAGTCCGCGAAATTAATGAGGATATTTAAGAGTGCTGTGATCTGCAAAGCTGTAAATAGAATTGTTTGTCCTATCTAAGAGATCGTTGATATAGAGCAGAAACAGTGTGGGAGATAATATACATTCTTGAGGAACAACATTGATTTTAAATTACTGCGAGAGATGTCCATCAATACCAACTCGGATGCTTCGATCCCTTAAGAAATTGGGAAGCCATCGAAGCAGTGCTGGTGGTAGACCGTACGCTGCCAATTTGCTTAACAATCCGTCATGCCACACTCTATCAAATGCTTTGGATATGTCGAGAGCCACTGCACGAGATTCGCCGTAGCTCTCGATGCCTTTGGTCCACATGTAGGTCACGTAAGTCAGGAGATCTCCCGTTGATTTGTTGTCTGCGGAAGTCATAATGGCGATGGCTTATGATGCCTGCCAAATCGAAATATTTTTAGAGCTGTTCGTTGATCAGTTTTTCCATGACTCTGGACATTGGACGGTAGTTATTTGCAATCTTTTTTTACCTTTCTTCACGATTGGTTGCACCTGAGCGCATTTCCAGCTAGAAAGAAAGCATGCAGTTCTGTTATATTAGAATCTAATTAAAAATTTAAAAAAAAAATTTGGAGGCGTGCGGCCATTTCCACTTCAAACATCTCTAATTTTACATTTTGGATCAGATCGATGCGATTTTTTGGTATATTATACTTAAAAACCTCTTATTAAATGTACGAGAGCCTGGTTGGCCCAGATCGTTCAGTTTTTCAGTATTAAATCCAAAAACTGGATCCTGGTACCTCTCACATTTTAGTCACTGCCTCTGAGCTGGAATCCCGTTGAAGGAAGAACTCACGTCAAACATAAATTCAAGCTGGTAAAGTTTTTACTTAAAAAATCACTAATTCTGCATTTTGAATCGGATCTATGCGATTTTCCTGCTATATTTTACTCGAAATCTTCTTATTTAATGTACGAAAAAGTTTGCTTGGTACACATCGTTCGGTTCTTCAATAATAAATCCAAAAACTGGAACATACGAACTTTCGATTAGACAGTGTCACTCTGAATAGATCGCTATTAAAAGCTAAATAAAATAAAAAAAATATATTTTGGAAGCGCCGGGCTTTGAGCCCGATCCCTCTCGCATTCTAGGAGAACGCTCTGCATCTGACCTACAACCTCGCTGAAATACTCATGTCAAAAGTGGATACGTATTCAAACCGACATAGTTTTCACTTCAAAAATTACTAATTCTACATTTTGAATCGGATAGATGTGATTTTTTGGTATATTATACCCAAAACCCTCTTATTCAAAGAATGAATGTTTCGGTGGCCCAGATCGTTTGGCTTTTCAGTAAGAAATCCAAAAACTTGGAAATACGAACTTTCGATTACACCATGTCACTCTGAATAGATCATTAAAATCTAAGGTAAGAAAATTCAACGCATTTTGCATCACTTCGGATTCTAGAGGAAATATCTGGTGGGGCTGATGATTTTTTGGATGATTATAAACCGATAAATCGTAAAATTTTGCTATGAAAAATGTTGAAAGAATAAAAATTACAGTGTGTGCTTAAGACCCCAAGACAGAAGTGAAAACTTTAACAAAGTTATATTTAAAGCTAAATAAAATTAAAACAAAAAACATGTTTTGGAGGTGCAGGGCATCGATGCCGGTGCCATTAACATTCTGGCCTACGCTACGGTCCCGTTTTAATACTCATGTAAAAATTGAATGTGGGTATTCAAACTTGTAGATTTCACTTCTGCCTCTCCTCCACACTTTTTAAAAAATATATAAACGAAATATTGGCGGCGGGAATCATGCAGTGGAATGGGCATACACTGAATGAAGACACAACCGTATATACCATTCACTTTGCACACGATCAGGTTGTTATTGCGCAGGACAAGGAAGATTTAGAGTTCATGACTCGAATACCACTCCAACACTACGAGGAATCTGGCTTATCTGTAATTCTGTAAATATAACAAAAACTCAGTATCTTCGAGTTGGGGAAGATAAAATTGAGGTTCTCCAATTTGATCAACAAAAGACCATAGATGCTTGTAATATTTCTACCTAGGAACAAAAGTTAATGAAAAGGACGAACAGAAAAAGAAATTGAACATCGAATTATGAAGGGAAAGCAAGTAATCGGCTGCCTAAACTCCATTCTTTAGTCCAAATGTATATATAGCAAACAAAAAATGTAGAATATCACGAATAATTTAGTTAGTGAAGAGTGTTGGGCCTCATGTTACGCTGAATAAAAACACGAGGTTGAAATTATTATATGTATAAAAGTATTTCCATAATATGGCAAAATTTCAAATGAAATCGACGTTTCTGTGTGACTTTTGAGGAGATTTTCTGTTTTGTATATACCAAATTGTCCATGTGTGTATATTAATATCAGAATAAAACCATGACGACCCTATTCAATCAGCCCTACACACTATTTTCACAAAGTTGAACCAGTTGCGTTAGTTTTTGAGAATATGATGAATCATTATAAGATTTAGTTTTAATAACGACTCAAAAATTCAGCTTTTTATCCCTAAGCTCTTAAAACTACGGGGTGGGTTTTTGTAGCCCGGCTATAACGTTTTTTTGCTCTGTTGACATAAAGAATACTATCATTATAAATGCCGCGGTAACAATAGGCTTAATGCCGAATGGTGGCGCACGTGAAACGACAAAGGGCGCAAAACCACCCCTAATCCAACAAGTATAACTAGAAACACACATGCACGACGAGAACAACAATAACTTCGCTTTATGACTGGTACACGCGTTTCGCGACTTTGGTTTTCGTCGCCGGCGGCCCTCAAAATGTTTTCTAGTGGATATAAATCTAGTGTGCGAGGAGGTCTCACTAGAATCGTGAATAAAATTCTTGAAAAACCATCCTATTCATTTATGAATTAATGGTTTCACGTCAATTTCAGAATGTGTTTTGGAAACCTCCTCAAATAAAAATAAGAGATACTTCATCCATATTAAAAAAATTAAAAATGAATTTACTATATCGCGTGATAATATATTCAGGGAGATTTTCCAAATATTGTACCATGCGTCCTCACTTTTATTTTTAAATCAAAGTGGAGCCCTACGAAATGGAAGCTTTAAGTCGCACAAATACAGAGTAATTCAAAAGTGCGTTAATTATTTTCTCAAAAGAACAGAATTTGAAAATTTCTCATCTACGGGCCAAAAATAAAGTTGCACCCTTTTTTGATCGTTAATTACTCTTGCATATATGAACTTGTTTTGGTAATTTTTGAATGTTTTTAGGACTCATGTAAGTAGTGGGATCATTAATAACTTATAGAACCGCTATAAAACGTTTTTTGTTGTCATAGACTTAAGAAACAATAACAAAATATGGCAACATTTGGAAAATTCTCATGTACTTTTTTTTCATATTACCTTGCGTCCCTTTAATCATTAATATTAATTTTAGTGTTAACTTATTTTATTCTTTTATTGCTAAATATTTGTTACAATAAAAGAAAATATTTTACAAATCGAAATAAAACTTTTTATAAAATAATTTTCTATTGAAATACGCCTTATAAAGTAAGAAACATTTAATAACAAATCTTATTGGCAAAAATCCGAAAATAACGGGTATTTTTTCGGCGTGAATATTTTTGATAAAGGGGTCATCTTGGGTCATTCTAGCACTGAAAAAGTCGCAAAGATAAAAAAAAAACGAGTAGGCAGTTCGATAGGAAATTAAGAGGAGAAAGGCTTTCTACATACTTATCTTTTTTAAAAACATCCGGAAAATGGGGGTTTGAGGGTCAGTTTTAAAACATTGATTTGTAGCACAAAAAAAAGAATATTTTTGATAAAGGGGTTATTTGGGTACACGTAAATTGGCTCCCAAACTAAGAAGGGTCAAAAATAATTTGTAAATTGGTTCCCAATATTTTTGGTTGACTTGATCTTTATGTGTAAATTGGTTCCCAACATTTTAAGTTTACCTGACCTTTATGTGTAAATTGGTTTCCGACATTTACCTAATAAAGCACGGTTTGATTTTTATAAATCTGTTTATTATACAACATAAAACATAGTGTTCTACATTAAAAATAGCAACTAATACAAAATAATAACTTTCGTAATTTCGATCTTTAGTAGGTAACAGCACAGTGAAAAGAAACACATTTAGTAAAATGTAGTCGAGTAATTTCCTTTCTGGAATAAGATTCTGTCATTTCATAAATTTTGGGCGATTTGACTTTACTATTATGTATTTTAGCCGTAATACTGACGCTTTGTAATTTTACATAATTTTCAGTTTGAAATTCTTAAAGTTTTTCCAAAAAAAATAAAAATGTTAGGATGTGTTTTATAAAAAGACGCATTGAAATGTTTGTGAAATGATTCACAGGCATTAGTAGTGCGCGTAGGTTCAGCTGAGTTCTGAGCCCAAAGGTAAGATGGAAATAGAGAATCTTGTGTTATATAATTATCTATTAAATAATCTGAATACTTTCGAATATTTTCATCTGTTGGTGCTATCGCAAGTAAATCAAAAATAAAGCAGTCGCAACATCATAAGGACTTAAAAATGTAAGACTAAAAGTCAATCGTAGCCATCTACCAATTTCAGAATGTTCGTTTCTATATTCGGGTGTAAGGCCGTATTCTTGAAATTTTCTATACCACGATTGGGCAAGGTGAAACCGACACCCGATTATTTCTACTGAAGGAAAAATTTGCACGACTGCTTTATGGATGGCTTGCTCAAAATCAATAACTATTTTCGAAATTCTTAATGTAATACCATTATCCTTACAAATATTGATTATTAAGTTGAACAGACTTTTATACGTTTCTGTTCGCTTATTTAGTAACAATTAAAGAATTAATGCCCGTTACAATAACCATGTAAAGCAAAAAATTGTCAGAAAAACTGTGTGCAGTAATTAAACGTACCATCTAAATAAATATGTGTCACTTTTTCTAACATCTGAATATTAGATTGAAACGAAAATATCACTATATCTTCAATTCTACTGTTACAAAGTAAAAACTGCTCACCCCTACAAGTTTGGATGTTTGCCTTGTCAAGGAAGTCAAAAGTTTCCTGGATGTTTTTCGGTAAACTTGGCTACATTTTTCTACGAGCAGTATAGATGTTTCTTCGGACACAAGCAACGTCAGATGTAACAATTGTGGATGGCAGATTTTCTTGAAGCACTCTGCGAATAATCTTCGCAGGCTTTTCGGATAGGTCCTCTACAGCTTTTGGTTTGCAGGCAGTATTAACGATTTGACGGTTTAAATCTCCCCACGGCATCATGGACATGTTCTTGTATATGTTTTGTAATAATTATATTATTTTCACCTTCGCCCAAAGTAAGGACAAATAATTTGCACTTTCTATTTGTGCAAGTTCATCGCTTCTCACCAGTTTTCAGGGGCTTTTGGAAACCATTTATAGATATTAATAACTGTTAACTGTTTTCCTCGCTCACTTGAAATTATTTCGAAATTCATGACGAAAATACAACACAACTTTAAACACAAGTGATAGCCACAGAACAAAGATGCAAACTAAAACTTCAATATCTATACAATTCCTTCACACCTTCATTATAATTTGTTACATCCTCAATTTGTTAAGGGGAACCAATATACCAACTACCTTTTTGGGTTTGGGAAACAATTTACATATTATAGTCCGTCTAGAAAGTATCCGGAAAAAAGAAAATACAAATAAAGTTTTTCGGTTTAAATCTTTATTATTTGAATTATAAAATTACAACAAATAATTCATCGTATTTACATATACAACCTCCATTTATCTCTAAACGCTTCACTATATGTCCAGATACACCCGAAACTAGGTGATCGTCATAATGTTCGGTGATGGTGGTCCAGGTGTAAAACTGACCGAATCAAATCTGTGTTATTTTATGGCATTCGTCCCACTTTAAAATTTGTTTGTCGCCATAATGTGTTTTCAATGAGACTCAAATCGGGTGAAGCTGCTGGTATGAATTTGTTGCCAATTGGTAATCCTGTATTCAAGCTTAAATATAGACAGAAGTATAGCATCGTGCATTATACTGCTGAATATGCCACCCCTCTGGAAACATAAACCATTTCCTTCTAGAAAACCTTCTATAATGGCACAACACTTTGCACTGTTAATGGTACCATTAACTATACAGAGAGGTGTAGTACCAGGTGTAGTATTTAACAGATAGTGTTGCCATGCTATTTTGACGGTAGCCAACTATCCGGAGAACGTACTTGATGCATTACTTTTGTCTTGGAATGTTACGAAAAAGAAATATATTAAAATTAGGAAAAATATAAAATTCCGGATACTTTCTAGACGGACTATATTAACAGGTTTTTCAAACTACCCTTTTATTTGCCACCTGCTAGGAACCGATTTACCAACACCCGGTTATTTTGGGCCATTCTTGCACCGAACAAGTCGAAAAGATCGAAAAAACCGAGAATACAGTTCGATATGGAATTTAGAGGAGAAAAGCTCTCCTTTTACAAAAACTTCGGGAAATGGAATTTTGAGGGAAAATGTTAAATCAACGATTTTTAGGTCAAAGCAATAAAGGTTTTTATCTTTTTTCCTCGAAAAATATTTTTTTTTCTATAGAAAACCCGATTACTAGACGAGAATCTGCGTAAAAAATCGTAAAATAAGTTACTTTAGAAATGATAATGCCGTTTATACATGGTGAGCTAGTTATTTAAACTTTTCAAATTTTCCAGCTTTAACACGAAACGTCACCACATAATCTTTTATTACTTGAAAACCGAATATCTAGAACAAAAAACAAAAATGACTAATGCCGTGTAGCCTTCTTAAAACACTAGAAGTTTTAAAATAAAATCTACGGAGGGGCAGGAGAAGATGTTAACCTACAGGCTAACCTACGATCAAAAATAAGACTAAAAGTTCATATAAACATAATTGATAGAAATATTTTCTAAAGAAGCTAAACCCCTTTTCCTCTACAAATTCAAATTTAAAACGAATCAAAGTTCCAAGTGCGAAATCTGCGTACGGACTGTAAATCGGTGCTAAACGCGCACACGGAATGTAATTTTAAATTTTTTTGGACTTTTGGGCATGCCCTGGGTTAGTTTTGGTTAGCTTTTTGTTTTTTCCGAATCTGGAAATGGTGAGAGGGTGGCCTCGAAGGCCACGGCACTTCGGCCCCATTGGACCCTGTAGATCCTCCCAAGGTCAAACAATCCATCTAAGCCTTCGCCCAGCCTAGTGTTGTAAAAAAAGGTGGCGATGTTGCAATATGTTGTTGTTCTCAGAAAAGCCATGGTTGACCATCTTGCTGCCAAAATGGATTTCCTTAGTTCCAAAACAACGTCGCAATGCTCTACTGTTTCGTCCTTCTATTCACAGCCTTTGCATACAGGTATCTCGCACAATCTCATTGTGTAGAGACGTTTTCTTAGCTGGCAGTGTCCAGTCAGAATCCCCGCCATGAATCGAAGGATATTCCTTGACATACCCAGGTATGCCATTGCTGCAGAATCATTGAGGTAGCTTACTAGCTCCCTGGCCAGTCGACAGTTAGCTATTTCATCCTATATTGCCCTAAAGTCTTCATGGGTGATCTTTATTCTCATATGTATCAACGTCGCTATAGGTAAGTTTGAAGGGCCGGTTCCCAAAATGTTTTAACCGGCTGCCTTTCTAGTCAATAATTTATCTACTAATTTGTTACCTTCGCACTGCGCATATTCTTAACACAGAACACAGAAATTTTGTTTTTACATGCGGCATCCTCCAGTGAATTGTGGCATTCTAGTACTGACCTAGCTGTAAGTTTATATCTTTACAGGGTAGTGCTTGTCTACTGTACGTGTAGACTTTAATACTATTGTCCCCAGTTTTCCTGCAAACAATCTCTTTTGCGGCTTTGGATATGGCAGCAAGTTAAGACTGAGCTATGCTTGCACGTCCCTGCATAGACCATTTGAGCCCAATTTTCAAGTAAATTCTACAGCCTGCTCCTTCCTGGATTTGTGAGCCATCCACGAAAATGTTAATCCCACCTACTGTTATAGGCTCATTTGATTTTTATTTGTACATCATATAGTTTGTCGAAGACAAACTTGAGTGGCATGCTGCCTGCCCTGGCCAGCAGTCGTGGTAGCCTTCCGGATGCTCTTTCCCACAGGTGTTGTCTAGTCTCTCCACATTCTGCAGCTGGCTTGAGCCTTAGCAATGTAGTCAGAGCCTTTTTTAGATATATATCTAGGGGCGGCAAGCTTAGCACAACATTACTTCCATGACCCTTTGGGGTTGTTCTCATAGCTCCCGTTATGATTAGGCAGGCTGTTCTTTGTACCTGACTGGGCTTGAGCATGGCCGTTTTTTCTTGACTCTTGAGCCACCAAACTACGGCTCAATAAGCAATCATGGGTCTTATGATAGCAGTATAGATCCACATTACGATCACGGATTTAATCCCCCAGGTATTTCCCACGGCCCTGTGGCACTGTTACTAAGAATTATATACCTTCTTTAATCTTGGTTCTAAATGAAGATTCCAAATTAATTTAGCATCGATAATACGGAGGGTAATTCATGGTGTCTTAATGTTCCAAGTCCATAACAAAATGGTTCTGTTCTGACAAATATCGGTCAATATATCTACCGGGATATATTCGAACATCATTGCGGGCAGCATTTATACATTCCGTATACATCACCCTCCGCTCGCTTCGTTAACTTCGAGAGCAAAACTAACAAAAAGTTACCAAAGCTAACCCAAGGCCAAAAAACTTTACAAATCCATGAACGTTTGGTACCGATATACATTTCATATGCAGATTTAGCACCCGAACTCTGATTAGGTTTACATTCGAATCTGATCAATGAAATTGCGCTGGGTCCTAAATGCATGTGTGGAAAGTATAAATGTCTACCTGAGAAGGAACTCTGAAGATGCCTACTTTTTAGTATTTTCGAGGCCTATTAAGCAATGAATATGAGAGCTGAGAACTTTGATACGCTATTTAAGTCTCAAGCATTTCAAATATTTAAGTTGTGATGTAGAAATATTGCTTCTGAATTTTGTACATTCTTTATATTACGATAGGTCCAAATTGTCTGCCACACTAGAGGAAAATCGCCTAATATTGGATACTTTTTCAAATGTCTGTAAAATCATTGCCACATTAATGACAACGGATTATTTTTCATTATAAGTATGTTATTTTAGCTTGTTGTTGAGAATTCAGTAAAACAAAAAGGCAATTAAAAATACATTTAAATAAGGACACTGTATTTTAAAAAAGTTCTGAGTACCCCAAATTAGGTTCATATCTGCTCCTTATATGGGGTACCATATGTCCCTAATTTGGGGTGCCCCATATTAGGGTTTTATATAGTACAACAACATTTTTTAAGAAACCATTATTAAATTGTCCATAAAATTTAACAAAACTAAAACAAGTAATACAAAATAAAAATAATAATATTAAAGGTAAGTTATGAACAAAATAAATGAACATTCTAAATCTTAATCTATTTGTGGAAATAAAGCATCTAGGTTGCTAAAGCTAAACTAACTATGGATCATTGCAAAAGTCGCAAATATAATGAAGACCCTCAAAACTCGCACATTCAGTGTGAGTCCATTTATTGCAGCCTTGACATCTCACCCATTCTTCACCCATCACATCCTCAGAGAATGGTAGTTCACGAATATACAAACTGCATCTTCTGCGAGATTTTCAGAAGCAGCGGCGCCGTCTGAGTCGTCATCATAGTTTGGATCCGATCCTGATACTGAAGAGGAGAAACTCAAGGTATATGGGTTTGCTTTGTGGGTTTTGCTTTCCCTGTAGATGACACAGACTTTCTTTTCTTTTATTGCACTCTGCCTTTTTCATTTGCCTATATTTGTTTTAACACAAGAATGATGTTGATGGCAAGTTTTTCTTTTCAATGCTAGATTCCAACTCGTTTTTGTGTGGAGTACCAGTGACAACAACCGCTTTTCCAGATCTGGATTTTTTTCTCTGCAAAATATTTTTTGTTATAGAGGGTACAGGCACCGATTACTAAGATGCGCATGCTTTCTCGATTTGAGGTTTATTTTGAATTGCTTATAGATCCTTAGTCACTGTATTATAAATATAGTTTTTCTTAAGAGCTTGTGTTGTGTTTTCTTTAAGGTTGGTTTGATAGTAAGATCATACGAATATGGTACTGCACTTTTAACTACTTGACAGATCCTATTTAGAAAATTATCTTTCTCAGAACCTTGGGGCAGAGTAATATTTATTTAGTAGCTTATGCATTTTAGTAGTTCACCATATGCCGTACCTACCCTAAATTTGGAATTGGCTTCTACCCCATATTAGGAGCAAATAATAGTTAGATTATGCCAAATGTGTCTGCAAAAGTTGCTAGATTTACTTATTTTTGAAAACTACATAGTCTACCATAAGCTATGTACAATTTGCCATTAAATACAACCCAACTATTTAAAAAAAAATTTATATTTGAATAATCGCACAAAAACCGGCGAGCATACAAATGTTTAACGTCCAAATAAAGAGTTTAGATGGCACCAATTGTATGTAATAAGAAAGCATGCTACCCCATATTAAGAACTATCCTCATATTAGGCTACTTAGCTCTACACAAGAAATCAGATTTGACATTTATTTTGGTATCTTTCTTTCGGGCTCAGAGTAATATCGAGAAAGTAATTTTCACGTAGCTTCCTTGTGCATGATAAATTCCTACAAAATATAATGAAAACTATTTTCGAAACCCGTCAGAAGGATGATATGGAAATTGGGTCCAAAACAAAAAAACCAAAGTTTATATTTTGAGTGCCACTGGAACCCCTATTCAAAACGAAACCTGGCTCACTTCACCTTACCCGAAGCATAAATCCTAGGCCAGTTAATTTAGCATATGTATGTATGCACGCAAACAAGTTTCGATGATTATTTTAATCTGAACCCACACCCCTTTCACAGGGGGTTGCTACCCCATTGCACATGCATTCATACATTCATACGTACGCACATGTGTGGATACCGGTAAAATCAGTGGTGGCGAGGTGAGAGATAAATATATAGTACAACAATCTAACGATTTTCATGAAATAATCTAATATTTTAATTGCTTTAGTCATGAATGGACGGAGAAACATCCTTCGTCGGAAATGCATTGCTATAAGGCTCAACCTAATTTTATTTTAGGATTTCGAGCTCAAGGAGTGCATATGAACTAAACTAAAGTCGATCTGAGCCCGTGTATAAAGTACTAAAAAAAATTAAGATTATTTTAGTTTAGCTTCACCCTGCAGATGAAACGTTTATAATAATTGGAATATACTCTACTTTTATTAAAAATTACCAATCATTTAGTTTGTTGAACTCAAACACTTCGAGCTGTAAAAGTACCATTAGAGACTTGGGTTTTGGGCTACAAAGAAACCTTCGTGTCATATTTTCATATTTGGGTAACACACCAAATTACTAAATATTCTTTAGTTTGATTGCTAATTTACAGGTTATCATGGTACTAATAGAAAAAGCAAATAATGATATAATTTTCGAAAGATATGTGAAATTAAGTAATTATAGATAGCGGCAGCCAAAATCTAAAAAACTATTTTAGAATTACAATTTTAATATGTTTTTAATACGGGCTGCATGTCTTAAATTGCAATTGGCATCCCTATTGTCTCACAAAATATGTAAATTATAACCTTTATGAACTAATTTCTTTCTAATACTTTAAATGGGTATGCAAAATATGTCATTAAATTCAAATGTGTTTCAAACAAAATTTTATTCAGCTTTAGGTATGTCTTTCCTAATTATTTTTATTCAAGCCCCTTATTATTTGAGTGCTATAATGATAAACATTTCATCAGAATGCTTGCTAGTAAAACAATTGATTTAGGCAAAATTGCCCAAAATATTAAAAATTTTGGAAATGTTTTGCGATTTTCTGCATGTATCAATTTAGGCTCGATTTTCAGGAATTTACCGATTTTGGGACAGAAAATTATTACGAAACTGTTTCAGAGCAAATATCACGAGGTTCACGAATTTTATATCGACTTCTTGAAAATAGCTCTGCGTTGGCTTAAAGTAAATTTTCCAGCCTGAAAATCTAAAAAATTGACAGCTTAGCAATGTCAATCGAATCAATGCGATTTTTGGTATGTTCTTCTCATATCTCTCCTCTTTGATGTACAAAAGTTTGGTTGCTCCAGATTATTCGGATTTTCAGTAATAAAATATTAAGAGGTAACGTGTCAAGACGTTTAAATTCAGCTCATTCTGTATAATAAAAGGCATCATCATCCTCGTCAAGTAATCGACTTTTTGAAGAAAGATTTGAGGAAGAATAAAAACCTTAATTTTTTTGACTTGGAAATCGATGTTTTTAAATTTTCCCTGAAAATTCCATTTTCCCGTTATTCTCGAAACCGAGAAGCATTTAGGACTCAAATTGACCACTTTTTGCAAAAATAATACGCGCCCAATAAAAAATACCCGCCATTTTCTGATTCTGCCAGGGAAGTCCCTTGTATTCGCCAGTTGAGTAAGCGCGGTATTTTAACCACTAGTTAATTTTTGATGCCTTTGTAGTGGACATTTAAGTCTTTTTTCCTTGATTTTATTTATTGGCACGCATAATTTCACATTAAGTAAAGTATACGTATCTGAACCGGCCAGAGTTTCAGACCGTTGGTTTGCCTTTGTTTTTTTCCTAAATTGAAACCTTAATATTAGACTGCCTTTATTTAACTTCAAACAAGTTTAAAGTTTTCTTTTGGTAATATCATAACTGACCAATTTAGTAACGCTTTAAGTCGTACTCTTTTTACTTTTACGGTTATTTAAACGTAGTGTAACTAGAATATTGCTAGTTAGTATTGCTAGTTAGTATTGCGTGCACAGAACCTGATCATATTTTGTGTAATTTCGGAGCAATTTATTTACGGTTTTTATTTACTTTACTTATCCAGAACAGGTAATCGTTCGTAACCATACTTGTTGTATAACCATTGTTATTTAATCAGTCAGTCTCTCTGTTAACTAATATATGAATTTACCTTTAATTTACATTTACTTTATTTGTGCTGCTACAGTTAATCATTACAACCAAACTCTTTCCATAACATGCGATTTATTTTGCATAACCTCGATGCGTTAAGATTGTTTTCCATTAAGCAGACAATTTTTCCTGTAGATTATGATACAGATGCTGTGTTTGGTAACTCAATTAGCGACAGAGTTTGGCATGACGGATTGCTCAATAAACTGCCGTCCTTCGGACTGCCAAACTCTCTCTGCAGCTGGCTTGCCAGTTTCCTTAAAAACCCATCTCTGCACGTTGCAGGTGATGGACACATCTCAGACACATTCACCATTAATGCGGGCGTGCCTCAATATCACCGTAAATAACTACTACTACAACCACTTGAAAAAACATTTATATACGAAAGGAATAGTATGGATTCCAGAATCACAGAGCCTTGGGCAGTTCAAAATAAATTTTCTGACATCTGATCTATAGGCTCCCTCTGGAATGCATGCATGGTCACCTCAAAGCAACTATATTCACAACATTAAAGTTTCTTCAATAATATTCGTCGATTCCCGCAGTCAAATGCCTTTGAAAAATCTCAGAACTCTGCTGCAGCGACGGTCCAATCATTAAACCCAAAGTAGTTTTCTTCACAAAATAAGCCATTATTAATAATTACTATTTGGTAGTTCTCGTCTAGTAAAGGAAGAACCCATTTTATTATTCACGTTTTCTCCTCGTAATTTGTTTACACTAAAATGTATATCTACGCAACTTTATAAAGAAAATTAAAAAGCCCCTATGCCAAAAATATTTTAGCAAATTCTTCTAAAATAATTTTCATTGCGGTGCCACTGTCTACCAACTACCACCCCAAAAACACCCTCCCCCTATAGTAAGTGCGCGTACCTAGATTATGCCGCTTTAATGCAAAGAAATGCAGAAAGAGTGATTAAAAATCACAGGGGTGACTGATCGGACAAAGTAAATGCTGGAACACGTGCCAAGTGATGAAAGGATAACGTTATTTGGGGGTAAAATTATCAAATGGACACGGGGCGCACGCTTCAGTAATCTGCAACCAATTATGTATTATACCCACTCTACAAAGCGTATTTTTTTCTGATACTTTCTGGTTCAACAGATAGGTCATTTTTGCAGCTGTGTGAAGGTAGGAATTAATAACGTTACGAATTAAAATTTTTTAGAAATGTATATGAAGATAGCAAAGTAACTACATCTCTTAAGTTAATTTATGTAAGCCCTCAAGTCACTCAAGAAGTACTATTCGCAAAAATATCTTAATAGAATACCCATTTTGCCTTGTCCCGTTTTCCTGCCTCTTGATATAGAATTTATATCGCGTGCAGGGGAGGGGTATTCAAGCTAATATCACGATTTTTGGAGCGATAACTCTTTTAGGCGCGTTCAGTACACTTTTTCCTGGGTAGTATATTATATGTCAACTTAATTAATCTCGAAAACTGCTGCATGTGGAAACTTGAGATTTGGTACTTTCGATGTTGTACATCAAATGTGCGATTTTTCAAAATTTTCTTCCCAACTCTATGGCAATTGGCGAAAAACGTTAGTAAGCTGGAATCAGCTGGGCTGCTCAAAAGGTGGACTAAGCGGAATATCTGGCGTAGACAAATAAAAATCCCAGTTATGAGACTGAGTCTAGGCTCCAAGCCAACAATACACCAAGGCTAATAAAACAGGTACTGCCTTAGACTTACAATTGTTTCCCGCAGAATATCATCACAAATGTTTCTACTGCGACACTGCCGATCAGAATAGCTGATTTTTGAAGAGTGTCTTATTCGATATCCATCTCTAGAGAGAATGACAGTATGGTTAAGCGTATACTCCCCAGTTAGTTTAAGCTAGCCAGTCTCTACAAGCTATATGCCATATTTCCAGTTTCTTATGTAATCTGTCCCCCACCGACATTCGAGATCCAAGCCACCCATGTTTTGTCATGTCTTGTGATATTTTCAAACACACTGACCTACACTACACGCGACACCTGTAGACATGCTCTATATCGTACCTGTAATACCTAATATTAGTAACAACAAGCAGTCCCAAAAATAAACAATAATACAACATAGATCGATAACATCATGGATCGAGACACACATCTCTAGTTGGTTGAAAAAGAGTGTCGCTAAAATATGCCTTCTACGCGCAGTTTAAAACGCTAGATACAAGGCATCTTATTAATATTATTTTCATTCTATCTTACACTTTAAAGGTTCTTATCCATCCCTCTTGTTCTAGAAAAATTGAAGAAAGTCAATAAAGCTAAAAAGAGAAAGTTTTCATCAAAATCAAAATCAACACTAAAGAATGTAAGAGCAAGGACAAACCGTATAGGAATTTAGTCAACAACATGCGACTGCCCTAAGAACAACTACAGAATACATACAAATTAGAATTTACTACACCCATGCAAGGCATGTGTTGTAACATTAATGAATAGTAAGACGATTTAAGTAAAATTTTTAAATGAGATTAAAATTGTTGAAAAGCATGTTCTCGAAGAAAAATTGGAGTTTAAACTTTTGAAACCAACGTAATATTAAATATTTCCTTTTATTTCAGGCAAGCACTTGTGTAAACCCCTTCACCTTATCCGGAAGACACCAAAGTAAAAGGATAATCAACAGGAAAAGGTTTAATGCGGATCGATATAAATATATATAAAGGCAGAAAAAGGCATTAAACCTTTTTCTGTTGTTTTAACATCCTTGGGCATACAGACAGTCACGGCAGGTAGCTATAGCTTGCCTCCGTGGCGACGACGCTGGATATTCCTCCGAAATGTGAGGTCACCTAGCCGAAGCCACAAATGAGCTTACTGGCTCCTGTTTGTGACTTCTGTACATTGTTTTTTTTTTCCTTTCCCAGGTCACACCCGTTTATGTGTATATGTACGTATATGTGTACCGATGCCAATTAAGGTGTATGAGTGCATGTATGCATATGTATACATATTGCCTGCCAAAGCCAAGAAGCAGAAACACGTGTCGCCGGGTTACCTCCATCTGTTTCTTCCTGCTTCTCTTCTGCGGACATGCACATTAATTTCTGCCTTTATATATAAAAGGATTAAGGCCAAATTATCGAATCCGAACCCTATTGAAATTATCGAGAATCGGAAAAGCGCGGGTATTTTTGTAGATTAGAAATCTGAAATCAGCTGGACTGTTCAAAAGGTGGACTAAACAGATCATTTGTAGAAGACAATAAAAAATCTCAGTTACAGGACTGAGTCTAGTTACAAAACCAATAATACATCACAAGTAATAACAACAGGTACTACCTTAGACTCATAATTGGGTCCGGCAGAAAATCCTCACAAACTTTCCTACTGCGGCACCGCACTGCCGATTAATATAGGTTATTTTTCAAGAGGGTCTTGTCCGATTTTCATCGCTGAAGAGAATAAAAGCAACGTAAGAGCCATGACACACAGCGGTTTTTGCCGAATCGGCTGCCGAGTCGGTGGCCATGACACACAGCGGCGCATGCATCAGATGGCGTGCCGAGGCGGCTAACAAGCAGCGACTCGTCAATCGCGCCGTGTGTGTTTTTCCCCATTTGCAAAGTATAATATACGCGCCGAGTCGGCGTCCGACTCGGCAGCCAATTCGGCAAAAACAGCTGTGTCTGTCATGACTCTTAAGCCGCCGCGCCGCGCCGCGCCGACCAAACTCCAGAATTAGTTTAAGCTTGCTAATCCCTACGAGCTACATGCCACATTTCACTCACGAAATTCAGTCCCAGTTTCCTATACAACTTGTTCCCCGAGCCATAATACCTACCACCCACGTTTTGTATTTTTTTTGTGATTTTTTCGACTCCACTACGTTATCGTTACCAGAAACAATATAGCTAAAAAGAGAGGCGATAGCCTGTCAATCGATCGATTTATATTGATGCACCCATTTTTGGCGACCTTGACTCTGCTCTGTTGACAACAATCTCACTTAGTATCGCGAGAAAAATATTTTAAGCCAATGACAATGACATCTGATCACATGAAATCGGTGCGGCTTTTTGATTTTGACAACTATACCCTTTGAGCTTCGATTGACAGGCTGTCGACTCTCACACATCTCTAGTTGTTCGAACGATAGTGTCACCAAAATACGCATTCTACGATATGCGCATATTGTGAATTTGTTTTCATGATTGTATTCATTCTCCTTACGAAAGAGGAAACTCAAAAAAACTAAAAAGAGAAAGTTTTAATCAAAATTAACATTAAGGACCACAAGAGCAAGGACAAACCGTCTAGGAATTTGGCCAATAACATGCCCTTCCGTAAGGACAAATACAGAATACATAAAAATTCGATTGTACTACACCAATGCAAGTTATGTGTCTTATGCCATTAAAGAACAGAAAACCATGTAAGTAAAAATATTAGAAGAGATTAACATTGTTGAAAAGCATATTCTGTAACAAAATTGGAATTCAAACTTTTGAAACCAATTTAATATTAAATATTTGCTTCTATTAAAGGCAAGCATATGTGTGAACCCCTTCACCTTATCCGGAAGACACCAGAGTAAAAGTATAATGCCAAATTAGATGGTCGAATCACTACAATGAGGCGTAAATGTAAAATTTTACTCTTCTGGATCATGGGACATGCTGACATTCGTGGTAACGTGGTAGCAGATATGTTTGCCAAAATAGTCAAGGATTTGAATATACCGATGGACATTCCATTGGGATCGGAGGATATTTTTGAAACAGCTAAAAGAAAAAGCAGTACTAAATGTAAAGTATGTTGGGGTTTGGAACCTTCGGCAACATGCACTAAAACTGAGCTTTATCCGCAATACCGAAACATTGTTTCGGTATTGTGGATAAAGCTCAGTTTTAGTAAATATATAGTGTTTGGAGGAATTTGATTCTGGAAAAAATATTTATATAGTAAAGTACAAGATACTTTTCCATTCAAATGTTGGTTCTTGAGTTTCTCCTATAAGAATAGAAGACATCTCACCATTGTTATAAGAATGCGTACGGATCATTGTTCAACCAAACAACACCTGTTCAGACTAAACTGACCTAAATCATCTGTTTTTTGAGTGCCCAATTGATGTCATTCCTAACTTTAATATTGATGAAGAACTTGGGCTAAGAAGAGCGAAGACTCCTATTTCTATGTTTTCTGTGTTAAGGGATCTATCTGAGGAAATAGTTATCAAAATAGCAAAGTCTTCATCCATAAATAAGATTAATTTCTAAAAATCTACAATGCTCAAATAACTTTGTCCTTCTTCGATTACTTTGTTGTGACGTGTTACTAACTCCCAACATCATTTTAAAGTATGACTGAAGAGAGCTTTGTAATATAGTTACAACTCACAGTACAATTTATTCTGAGATAAAGTTTTAGTTGACCAGAATTTGTGCCTTCGATATGGTCTAGAGCCAGTCAACATCGAGGTCGCTCACAAATTGTGCTGGCAGATTGCCTTGCAGCAAAGCCAGCTGCTCCTAAAATGGGGGCACCAGAAGAATAAGAACAACTCACTGGATTTTACTATAATTCATAAGGGATCTATTATATCGTATAATGTGGCCAATATGTGATGATAAAATTCTCCTCTGGATGGATGTAACGAACCTTAGAAGGATAGATGGGGACACGGACTACTATCTAGTAAGAGCCAAACTAAAAGCTAAAATATTATCCCATAAGAACAACACATCTACAAATGGAATCTGACCAAACTACAAACCGAAAAAGAACAAGAAAGATACATGCATAAAATAGAAAAAGAACTGGAGCAACAGTCAGAACGGACTGACCTTGAAAGCTTCTGGAAAGCTCTGGAACACACAATCACAAGAGCGGCTGACAAGAGTGACAAGATCATTGGAAAAGCCAAAACCAAAAAAACGAAGCCATGGTTTGACGTGGAGTGCCGGCAACAACTTCAAAAAAGACAAGCTTTAAGGAATATCCTAATGCAGCTAGAGACAAATGAAAATAGAGAAGAATATACTAAGTGCCGAAGAGAAACAAGACAACTAATAAGGAGAAAGAAAAGAGAGAACGACGGTCAAAAATATGAAATGATTGAAAGAAGCAGAACAAAACCAGGCTCTAGGGAGTTCTACAAAATAATATTTAATGAAAGAAAAGGTTTCAATCCCAGATCCATTATGTTTCTCAAAGATGAAAACGGGGACACCATAGTCAATGAAAGTAGAATAATAGAAACTTGGAAAACCATTTCAACACCCTTCTGAATATAGAACGGGAACAAAAGCATGTAGAAAGTATATACCTACATAACTGCAGATGTAGAGAAACCAACGTATGCTGAGGTAGAAACGGCTATAAATAAGCTAAAGAACTGCCAAGCACCGGGATCCGACAATATTCCATCAGAACTACTTAAATGTGGA
>MU182717.1:332655-368923 GCA_016904865.1 Pissodes strobi
AAGCACCGGGATCCGACAATATTCCATCAGAACTACTTAAATGTGGAGGGAAGTACTACACCGAGAAATACATCAGCTGATAATATTTATATGGAGAAAGGAAAAGATACCAACCAAATGGCAAGAAAGTATAATAGTTCCGATCCACATAAAGGGAGACAAGTCGAAGTGCGCTAACTACAGAGGTATCTCACTAATAAATACAGCCTATAAGGCCTTGGGAAACGACTTATTGGAGAAATTAACACCGTTCACGGAAAACTTTCTGTGGGAATACCAAGCGGGTTTTAGAAGAGAAAGATCAGCTACCGATCAGCTCCTAGAGAAAGGATGGGAATTCAAAAGAACAATACATAATCTCTTTATAGATTTCCGACAAGCGTATAACAATGTCGAAAGAAGCGAAGTGTGGAATGCAAAGGTAAAACTCTCAATTCCTAAGAAACTCAACCAGATGACAAAACTATGTATGGACGGCCATAGATCCAAAGTACGAGTAGGCAGCGAGCTGTCCAAACAGGTCGAAATACAAAGTGGGCTTAAACAGGGAGATGCCCTATCACCCCTGTTATTTAACATCGTCCTGGAAAGGGCCATAAGACGTGCTGACATAAAAACCGAACTCCTGTCGAACGAAGGCCCAAAACTAATACTGGCATATGCAGACGGCATTGATCTAATCGGCAACACAATCTTAACAGTGAAAGATATGTTCAACAAAATAGAAGGAACAACTACCGAAATGGGTCGAATGATCAATGAAGAAAAAACTAAATACATGTGTGTAATCCGGCTCGGAAGAAGAGGCAGAATAAGACAAATTGTAACAATAAACTCGTAAAACTTTGAAAGAGTAGTACGTCTCAAATACTTGGACGCAACAATCAAAGTACACAATAACGTCACCGAAGAAATAAAAGGAATAATTCGGTCCACAAATCGATGTATATACTCTCTAAACAATCTCCTTGAGTCAAAAATCTAACAAGGGTATCCAAAGTAAAAATATATGAGTAGAATAAAGTCGGCATATATGGAATACCGATTATTTATAGGGTTGTAACGTAAAAACTAAAGTATTTAGAGCTGCAATGTTCCACTGTTAAATAGTTCTAAGAATCTCCCAAGAATACATGTACTAAATTGACTGTATAATCATATTTGGTAATCTTAGATTATCTTTTTTTTAAATGCATTGGTACAAGCTTCGTGAAACCATTCATTGCAGACTACGCACATCACCCATATTTCTCTACTTCGGCTCATGGTAAAGCTTTCTTGGCAAAAAATGCACTGCGCATCTTCATTGATTGGCTTTGTAGCATAGCAGTTCAAAGGCAGATCTTCATCAGATGAATCATTAATTACTGGCTCGGATTGTGAATCAGAAGAACTAGAGGAGACATGCTTTTTGGTGACTTTACGTTTCTTGGTTTGTAAACCCCTAGATCCAGGTTCATCGAGTATTTTTCGGGTAACTTTTTGTCGTGAAAGATTAATTGATTGCCCTAGTTCTTCCTTGTTTGATGTCGAGGTAATTATTTTAGAACGGCCACATTTTCTACCTCGAGTTCCTGACTTCTTTATTAACTCTGGTACTGTCGCTAGGATGAACATCAAGGGACTTATTTATCTGTAACTGCAGATAAATTTGGATTGTCTTTTTGCACTTCGACCGTAAATTCTGCGTTCATTAAAATATTTCGTTTACAGGATAGATCCCAGTGGCACTAAACCCCTTAACAGCCCTTTCCCCAAAATGCACTTTCAGATAGGCTCTACCTAATAAAAGGCAGACATCAAAATGTGATATTGCACGTTTTTCCGTTCTGATGAAAATTGTTACTTCTTCATTAGAATAGGTTTTTAATGCACCCATAACGGTCTTATTGAGGGGCTGCAGTTGGGGGGGTGGCAAGCATAAAATAGTTACGTAATTTTCTTTAGCTTTGAGAAGTACATCTAGGTTCCGAATGTGGGTATGATGACCGTCTAACACCAGCAATATTGGGTTTGTCGTTGACGGTTTGGCCTTATTTAAGTGATCAAGCCATTGTGTAAATAAATCTGTTTAGATCCACCCAGATGGGTGAAAAGCAAGCATGGATCCTGGAGGTGCTCCCTTTTGAGCTGATCACTTGCCTTTTTACGTGGAAAGATGATCATCGGCGTCTACAAAGTCACATGCAGCATTCATGCACATGACGATGGTTACACGAGAGCCTTTTTCAGCTGACGTAATAACCTCTACTTGTCGCTTGCCTCTCAACGATTCCACTTCTGGGCATCTTCATTGCACAATAGACAACCCCGACTCATCTACGTTATATATTTGATGAGGGCCATAATTTTGCTCCGTCATAGTCATTTCTAATAAGTCAAAAAACTCAGCGACATTCTCTCTGTTAAAACCAACGGCTCTTGCTAGAGAAGGTCCAGTGGGCTTTCTTAGGCTTATTGTAGTTTTATGTCGCTTCATAAAGAAAGAAAACCAATTTTTCCCAGCAGATTCGCACAAAAGTGAGAATGGATGTGGTATGCCATTATGCTTAGCAAGTTGGGATGCCATTGATCGGACATCTCTTCTTGTCATACCAAAAAACTTTTGATCCATTATTACTAAATACCGAACTAGTATTCTTCTTCTAACTCTGTGTAGCTCAATATCGGATCAGAACTAATGCTGAGATCAAACGGATATATGGTGACAGTGACATAGTCCAGGAAATAAAATCTCAGCGTCTGAGATGGGCTGCACACGTACAGAGACTCCGCGAAGAAAGACTGGTATAGGAGGAGACACCAGCGAATAAAAGGCCTTTGGGACGCCCCCTTCTGCGATGGAGGGACAACATTCGAAACGATCTTTTGAAAATGAATATCCCCTTCGAAACATATTTGATGGAAGATCGAGGCTACTGGAAGAAAGTAGTGCAGTTAGCCAACACCCACCCAGGGTTGTAGTGCTATCTAAAAAATAAGAAGAAGAAAATTTTGGGCTCATTCTTGACAAAATGGAGGGTACATTTTATTAGTACTTATTCTGACCGTTACAAGTGGTGCAAGGCCAAATGTATCGGTGCAATATATTTTAATATACACAAATATTTATCCTTAATTCGGCAAAAGTAGATTGGGCTGATCTACTATACCGACACTGTTATATTTGATTTGTCTAAATCTGTTTGGAACCCGTTTATGCTAAAAAAGGAAAATTGCTACTTGTACTGCGAGATAATAAAATATAATCTGTTTCTAATAGATAGTATTCCAATGAATAACTAAAGAATATTCATATATGCTAAATAATTTTATTTTAATTTTCGTGAATTTATCAAAACCTTATAAACTTAATTAATCCATAGATAAAAAGCCACTTCGGTGATCGGTGAAAGAACAAGTAATTCTTTTCATGACATGTAATCGAAGCCGGTACGTGTACCAAGTCTGAATTTAAAGTACCAAACAGCCGCACTTTGTACTTTGTTTCTCCACATATGTCTCGACATTTTAAGATATTTTAGTTGGTATTTTTCTACCGATATACACTGTCACTCCCGTGACAACTTAAGGAAGTAATTGTAAAATTACCCCACAAACAAGAAAAAAACAAATCCTTTTTGTATGCAAAACTACGCTGTAAGTTTAAGGCGCTAAATACAAGGCATCTTATTAATATTAATTTCTTATTCCGCGCTTAAATTATGCCTCATTCCTTTTGCATATGAATTGTTATCTTCCTTATTAAAAATTGCATGCGTGTATGCTAATAATAATTTGTACCTTCAAAGCACAACAGATAAACAAGATTATGCTTCTTTTAAATTTAAAATTATTACGTTTCTGTTTGTACATAAAGTGGTTGTCAGTTGATTTTTTTTAAATTAAATAGCAGGTTGGTTTAGTTAAGGCTTATTTGGCAAAAAAGTGTGAATGTGAATATATATATATTTTTTAAATACATATCTCTCACAGTAATAAAAATTTGACTCCTAGGAATACGGGGACCTATATTTTTGCCAATTTTAAAATTTTTAGAAAGCTACATACTTTTTCGACAAATTTAAAATCGATTTATTTTTGCTGAAAAGAAAATCTAGGAATGTATGCAGAACAAATTATTGGCCTCACTTTTGTATGTGAGATAAACCTAACATTTGTGAGGTAATTTTGGAAATTTTCCTCGAAGTTTTTAATCATTTCCAGCCTTTGTGCGAATTAATTGTTGAAACCATAGCTTCATCTCTCAATAATTATCAGTAACTATGTCTAATATTTTAAGAAATAGTTTCAGAATTAACCAGATAAGACCATGCTAATAAAAAAATATATATTAAATGAGTGCGAAATTATTAATCACTGTTTTTCGTCAGATATTGATATAACTAATCTATCATCTTTAACTTTTTTTATCTAAAGTGTGAGATTTATGATATAGTTACCAGATATTTTAATCTTACATTTAGAACACAATAATTAAATGAATATTTTATTCATACTAACAATGTGGTCAACGATAGTGTTATATTTACTTGTGCCTTGCGTATTTTCCAGAAATCTACTGACAGGTATGGTTCAATGTAAATAGATAATAATTATACTTAATGTACTTAAAATTAGGTTAAATTAAATGAAAATCATCCATGTCTTGAGAATCTCCTGCAACGTTCCAAGCATTCCAACGCATTAGCCTGATATGAAGATATATTATATCTGTATAAATCAAATTGTGGCGCATATTTAGGTCATGACCCATCTGAAATTGTAAAGTTGTTACCAATTATTGATAGAACCGACAATTCAGCATTACGAAAATTATATTCAGATTAATGCCTTTTATGACTACCAATATTTTCGAGAAGAAATCTAATAAGCCATTGAGCATATATACTTCGCTCTGTATTTTAACGAAATCTTGTTTTGCTAATAGCATAGTTAATATCCAGATAACTTGAAGAATAAATTTAATATTACTTATTTTTAAGCATCAAATACAGCTCTCAATCCCGCCCCATTTCTGCAGCTGCAGAAACTTCAAGCACTGATTGCCAAATTAGAAGAAGATTGCAATTATATCCGAAAAGAAAGCAGTTTAAGAGTGGATATTGATGAACTTTCGCTCTACATCTTCACCCAATCAAATCCCAATGGAACCCAAGTCAGTTTCTCTAATGCTAGCAGCATTACCGACGTTAGCTCTTTCGACACGGGCTTCAAGACAATAATTTATATTAATGGATGGCTGGATAACGCAAATGGAGAGGGATCCGTCCTGATTAGAGACGCACTTTTGAATGTAAGTGACTTGAACGTCGTTATTATGGATTGGGACAAGTGTGCTAACAGTATTAATTATCTGACCAGCTGGGGTTGTGTGAAAGGTAAGTTGCATGGTAAAATTCAGATTTGCTTTACCGAAACGTTCTAAAATTCATTAACGCTTTTAATATATGCTGACAACAATGTGTTTTTTCTTATAAGTAGTGTGCATCACTAGTTCATTACTGCACCCAATCCACTATTGATATTCCATATATCAATTCGAAGGCTGCTTAGAAGATTCGGAACGCATATACAGTAACAGCACCCGCGCTAGCTCCCCGCCATAGGGCGACTGTAATATAAATGTACATTAAATGTAACTGCCTTTCTTGTGCTGGGTTAGCTTTTGTTGGTTGCTCCCTCGCTATGCTCGCTCCAGCAACCTACAAAAACCAACCAAAACTAACCCAACACATGAAAGGCAGTTACATTCAATGTACATTTATATTACAGTCGCCCTATGACGAGAAGCTGGCGCGGGTACTGTTGAGTGTTGCTGTATATGCATCTGAGCCTAGGGCTGTTGATGTTGTTTGTAACTCATCGCCTCTCATCGGCATAATATGTGTTGAACTATTTCTCCGTTTCTGTTGGAAGGACAACCCAGTGCATGTCACCTTTAATCGGTCCGATTTTATCTATCTATCTGTTAAGGTGCCTGTGGTGGTTCTTCTGGGCCCCTACTACCCTAGCTTTGTTAGTTTTAGGTTATGATTTTTAATCAAGGCCTTACTATGTCATAGTCTATGTCTGCTGATCCAGTGTACCTTGTGCTCTTCTGCAACCCCGAGTTTTATGCATCCCTACCCAACACTTTTGGCCCCAGAGCTCTAGTTAGATATATATTCTTAGTGATCCTTGTCTGACCAGCTTATTAAATTTCTCATTTCCTCAGATACGGCTACAGCCTAACGCCCAAGATAGTTTTACGATGTGCTGTTCTGCTAAGGTTTTTTTTCCTCCAGGCATTCCTCTACTAGCCTGGCTCTCAGAGCATATTCCACTTAATAAACTAGCCTTTCTTTTAATTTTTTTCGTGAATTGTAGCCTAGTGACAATTCTAGCGTAGCTTAATCTTGGTTACGTAGTCAAGAAGAAGTATCTGTCACTCTTTGATTCCATGAATACTCTAGTGCACGATTGTTCAGGAATTTCGAACCTATCTGCCAACCAAGGCAGAGCATCCTGAAGAAGATTTCGAATTACCGTCGATCCACATCTACACACACATATTTTATTAACATCGAAAGGTGGCCTCTATATGGTCGAACCCCATGTGAGGTACAATAATTGTACAATTTCTAAAATATTTATATATTTTTTTCACTTAATTAAACTGATAAATTTTAACTATTTTAGGGATTGGAAATTATTTAGGAGAATTTTTTACCACGATTTATGAGACCTATAACTATTCGCTCACTGACGTCACTATGGTGGGCCATAGTCTTGGTGCTCATATTGCTGGATATGCTGGAAAATACACCAATGGAAGTTTAGGGGCTATTGTAGGTCTTGATCCTGCAGCTCCTCTATTCTCTAAAGGTAAATTACGATAATCAATGTAAAACTTAATATACCAGTTATCAAAAAATGCTCTCATAAGCAGTATGAAACAAAGCATGTTATACAAACTGCCCTCCAAACGGTTGTGGATTAAGTGTTATGATGTTGAAATAAAGCTATAAATTTAAAAACAATGAAAAGGATAGATATGCTTAAAAACTGGCATAGGATTCATTTAGCTAGTGTTGAGATTGTTTATGTTATACAACTGATATGCACAACATCTCATCTTCAAAAACCTGGAGCAGTATCAAAATTGAATTTTATGACTAAATGCCCTATTATTATACTTTCGGATTTAACATTTTCTTGCTGTAATATACCCTTTTCACAAATGTAAAGCTGTTTTAAGGCTAACCCACACCCAATACTGGCATGTGAAGAGCGTCATTTTCACCAGTTTGAATATTTGTAAAATCCAAACACAGCTCATCAAAGAGCGGTAAACTTGTCGATGTTAGTTTTCATTTATTCCTCTGAAACTAACTTCCGAATTAGCCCGAAGTTAAAATTGTCAGGTTTTTCGCTACTTCCGGTTAAACCAGGGTGCTCCATTTAAAAAATTTAACTTTGATATAGAACTTTTTTGGACATCCTATATATTCAAAATTGTTTTTAAAACCTTTTCTCTAACAAGGGGTATAAATTCCTAGTTGAATTATGATTTTAGAATAAATCGTTAAATTATTATACATCTGATATTTTACAGGCCGAAAAGAAACTAGACTTAACGAAGACGATGCCCAATTCGTACAAGCCATCCACACTTCTGCCTCATTTTTGGGTGTCAATTACAACGTCGGACATGTGGATTTCTGGCCAAACGGAGGATCTTCTCAAGCAGGTTGTGGGTTCGATCCATTCGGCCAATGCTCCCATAAAAGAGCGTTCTATTATTACGCCGAATCAGTCAGCTTGAATGATTTTGTGGGGAGAAAGTGTGACAGCTATAAAGATTTTAAAAATGGGACATGCGATGCGAATTCTAAGAGCGAGATGGGAGGAACTGATTTGGATACGTCGTAAGTTGGTATTAATACGTTGCTCACTAGATTGAAGCAGTCTATCATATCATCATCATAATTTAGATTTCCTCTCTCTCCATTGATAAATTGCCCAATTCGTATAAGGCATTCACACTTCTGCCTCATTTTTGGGTGTCAATTACAACGTGGGACATGTGGATTTCTGGCCGAACGGAGGATCTCCTCAAGCAGGCTGTGGGTTCGATCCAGTTGGCCAATGCTCCGATAAAAGAGCGTTCCTTTATTGCACCAAATCAGCCAGCTTGAACGATTTTGTCGGGAGAAAGTGTGACAGCTACAAAGATTTTGAAAGCGGGAAAACTGATGAGACTTCTAAGAGCTAGATAGGAGGAACTGATTTGGATACGTCGTAAGTTGGTTATTGACACATTTGGCTTAGTTTGGGTTTTTATTTTCAGAGCCAATAAGCCTTCGCAATTACATAATAGATAGAAGCAGTCTATCATATCATCATCATGATTTAGATTCCCTCTCTCTCTATTGATAAATTGACCAATTCGTATAAGCCCTTCACAGTGATGCCTCATTTTTGGGTGTCAATTACAACGTGGGACGTGTGGATTTCTGGCCGAAAGGAGGATCTTCTCAAGCAAGTTGCGGGTTCGATCTATTCGGCAAATGCTCCAATAAAAGAGTTTTGTCGGAAGAAAGTGTGGTATCCATAACAATCTTAAAAACGGAAAATGCGATGAGAATTCTAAGAGCGAGATAGAAGGAACTGATTTGTATACGACGTATATTCATATTGATACGTTTGGTTTAGGTTAGGTTTTCAATTTCAGAGGCAATATGCTTTCGGAATTGCTCTACAGATAGAAGCAGTCTATCATATCATTATCATGGTTTAGTTTTCCTCTATCTCCAATGACCAATTGCCCAATTTGTATAAGCCATTCACACTGATGTCTCATTTTTGGGTGTCAATTACATTCGGCCAATGATCCCATAAATGAGCTTTCCAATATTATGCCGAATCAGTCAATTTTAATGATTTTGTCGGAAAAAGTGTGAGCTATAACGATTTTAAAAACGGGAAATGCGATGAAAATTCTAAGAGCGAGATGGGAGGAACTGATTTGAATACGTCGTAAGTTGGTATTGATATGTTTCATTTATTTTGCGTTTGTAATTTCAGAGGCAATATGCCTTTGGAATGGTATCATCATCATGATTTAGTTCTGCTCATTCTCTTCATTGATGGACATAACCTTCTCCATACATTTCCAGTTTTCTCTATCTCAGCACTTACAAATTTCCTTGGCATCATCAGTCCATCGAGTGGATGGCCTTCCTTGTCTTCTTTTGCCGGTTCTGGGACGCCGTTCCAGAAGTTTCCTTGACTAGGTCCAATCTTATGCTCTATGTTGCTTCCTACCGTTCCTACGCCCGTTCTTCTGCGTATTTCTTCATTTCCAAGTCTAGATCTCCAGATATCGCAGCATTGATATTTTCATTCTTCATTGCATCCGCTGCGCTGATGGAGTTTCGTCACTAATGGTCTGGTAAAATCTTGAATTCCCGCCCCCTTCGTAAGTAAAGGCAAGATCATTGGTTAAATGCTCTTTTTTTTAAGGTGGCGAGTATGTGGTTTAAAATATGTTACGCACCAAATCAAGGTATTTCCGAATTTGTTTGATATGAAGACAATATCGGCGCTGTGAAAAATTTTTGTGAGAGGGTACCGCCCTGCCTGGCACTGCTTATAATTTGCAATTTCTTCTAAGTCTTCGTGATCAATTCGGCACTCCTCCGTGCCCGCCAAGATGGCTCTTTGTTCAACTGTGTTAAAGCCTTTGTGACAGTCACCGAAAATGAGAGCCAGTGGTCTATTATATTCTATAGCATTTTCAATTAGAGCCTTCAGATATATCATTCGTGCAATACCCAGAGGAGAATTGAGCTAATTTTCTTGGAAAGTGGTAATCAGATTTATGTCATAGTCTGTTATATTTTGAAATATTAATAGTAGCATAGTTACTTCAATAATACGTATTTCGCTTTAGACATGCATCACTAAATTGTTTATCTTTTATTTAATATCTCACTAATATTCTGGCATAAAGGTGTAAGCAAACTTGGCTTACATGATCGATAGTGTCATCTTTCAAAAATAAGTATAAATTTAGATTATTTTTAAAAATATAAATTAATAAATATTTGTTTTTAGGGCTGAAGGAGATTATTACCTAAAAACTAACAAAAATTCGCCGTATGGAATAGGAGACCTGTGAATTATAAGACTGCAACAAATATATTAAATTTGAACATTGATATACTGTATCAACATAGTTATTAATTAGGCTATCATTTTTTAAAACTGGTAGATTCTTTTGCCAATAAACTGGAATAGTATCCTCTTTTAGATCATATACAAGATCCATATCAAACATTAGCTGAAAAGTAAGTCGCTCGCATGCAGAGCTCGCTAAAATTATGCCAACGCGTCTAATGATTTTGATGCACATAAGTGACATAGCACTGAATATGTTGAAGATATAAATCATAGTGCTTAACTATTTTTTTTTTAAGAAAGACAATTTTCTTTCGCTTGGGGTTTTCCAGAAAAGGTGGCAAAATTTAGAAAAAATTAATAACTTTTTCATAGAAGAGAGATTAAGGTATTCACCTTGAAAAAGATATTTTTAAAAGCCATTCTTCAGAAATTAATAATGCAGGGATTGCTTTATATATTTTGATCATTTTAGACATCATGGGACCTCTCTGCATTGTCCTACCCCATAATATGTCAGTGTATAGCGGTCGAGAATTAATTAACCTAATTCATCATCATTTAAACCATAACTACTTTAAAATGAACCTATAAAAATAGTTCTAAAATGAATCCTTCATATTTAGCGGCTCCTAGCTTAGAAACGTGCGCATCATCACGCTCTGATGTAAATTTTACTACGAGTTATCAATAGACTTTCTGCTCTTATGCATGTGTGTTTTTCCTCTCCAACGTTTGGAGCAGAGAAATTCCTATGTGCGATAATATCATTCTAATAGGAGCAAATTTGCTCCTATTATACAGGGTGGTCCGTAATGAATGCGTCATATTTTAACCGTAGATTATAGACGTCAAAATATTGCGATTTAGCTAAATTTACCATAATACCAAAATCGATAAATACCGAGATACAGGGTCAAAGTTAAAATATAATTTTTGGTTTTAACTAATATTTTCATAGGTATCTGACTGATCTTGCTGAAAATTGGTGCTTGGGGGTTTTTGGGGTGGAAAATAAGCATCTAGCGTCTATTTTGTTACACTTGATAGGGGCCGCTCCCTGCCGACCGCTTTGCCTTAATGAGGCCCCAACTTTTTCTGCTTAACTGTTCAGCCATTCTGATTGCAAAATGGTATTCTCCTATGTTTTTTAGATGAAAAAGTATACTTGATTAAATTCGATTTAACACTCCGTTTTCGAGAAATACGAACTTAAATTATTTAATGCATTATGATTTTATGTTGATACTGTCAACAATATTATTTTACAAAACATCGACAACCGACAACGCATGACAGTAAGCGTCAAAAGTAGTTTGAAAGCACTTTTTTGCTGTTTTTACATTAAATAAACTCATAAACTTATAAATGCCGAGGCATAACGTTTTACAAATGCTGAATTTGCGAGACATGATTTGCGTTTATGCTCAAGCCAATTACAGCGGCCGTGCGGCCAGGAGATATTTGGAAATGTACCCGAATCGCAGGCAACCAGCCCATAATCTTTTTCAAAGTCTTTTTAGACGATTAGGTGAAACGGGTGAATTTCGCCCACGGCAAAGAGTTGGCCCTCCAAAAATTGTAAGTGTGGAGCAGGAAGAAGAAATCTTGGTGCGGGTAGTGGAAAATTCCTCAATAAGCACAAAACGTTTACGTGCAGCAACAAGAATAAATAAAACAACAATTTTAAAAATTATTCATGATGAGGAACTTTATCCCTATCATTTAAACCCCGTCCAGAATTTATTACCTCGTGACCTACCTGCAAGACTAACCTTTTGCAACTTTTTACTGGACAAGCAAGTAAATGAAGCTTCTTTTTTAAGTAAAGTGTTGTTTACGGATTAGGGGACCTTTACGAGACGCGGTGTTTTTGATTGGAGAAACAGTCATGCTTGGGAGCAGGAAAATCTTATTTGGTTAGGGAAAGACATTTTCAGCTCGAATTTTCGATAAATAATTGGTGTGGCATTATCGGGGACTTTATTGTTGGGCCGTTTGAACTGCCAGCGCGACTTAATGGTGAAGACTGTTTGCAGGTTTTGCAAAACTATTTGCCAACATTATTGGATGAAGTTCCATAGGCAATTAGGCAATATATGTGGTATATGAACGATGGAGTGCCTGCCCAGTATCCTCTACAGGTTCTGAACTTTTTAGATGAAAGTTTTCTACATAGGTGGATCGGTCGTGGCAGCGAATTTCCTTGGCTTGCTCGAAACCCCAATCTTAATCCTTTAGTTTTTTACTTTTGGGGCCATCTTAAAGACTTGGTTTACAAGGGAGAAATTTTAACACGCGAAAATCTTCTACAGAGAATTCATGAAGGAGTTAATACCATTCGGGAAAAAGAAGGTACCTTATTTAATGTATGACGGTATTTAATGTAAGACGGTATTTAATGAAAGCAATGAGAAAATGTATTGAGGTGAATGCTGCCCGTTTTGCCCATCTATTAAAATCGTTCTTAGTTGTTAAATGCTTTTACCATTCGGGAAAAAGAAGGTACCTTATTTATTGTATGACGGTATTTAATGTAAGACGGTATTTAATGAAAGCGATGAGAAAATGTATTTAGGTGAATGCTGCCCGTTTTGCCCATCTATTAAAATCGTTCTTAGTTGTTAAATGCCTTTCGCGTTATGTGTAGATTTGATATTATTAATTGGTTTACAAGGGAGAAATTTTAACACTCGAAAATCTTCTACAGAGAATTCGTTGAGGAATTAACACCATTCGGGAAAAAGAAGGTACCTTATTTAATGTAAGACGGTATTTAATGAAAGCAATGTGAACATGTATTGAGGTGAATGCTGACCATTTTGCCCATCTATTAAAATAGTTCTTAGTTGTGAAAGGCCTCTCGCGTTATGTGTAGATTTGTTATTTTTACATAGTTTAATATTGTTATTCTTTTTAAAGTATTGTTAGGGTTAGGCAAATAAATTTTTTCGTCATGACCAAAGTCTAAATTTCTCGAAAACGCAGTGTTGAATCGAATTAAATCAAGAATACCCTTTTTTATCTAAAAAACATAGGAGAATAACATTCTGTAATCAGAATAGCAGAACAGTTACACAGAAAAAAGTTAGTGCCTCATTAATAGGTCGGCAAGGGGCGCCCCATTTCAAGTGTAACAAAATAGACACTATAAAGATTCTTATTTTACGCCTCCAAAAAAACCCCACGTGCTAATTTTGAGCAAGATCAAACACATACTAAATTATTAATTAAAACCAAAAACAATATTTTAACTTATCGATTTTGGTATTAAGGTAAATTTAGCTAAATCGCAATATTTCGACGTCTGTAATAATCTACGGTTAAAATATGACGCATTCATTACGGACCACCCTGTAGTAAGCAGGGGTGCATCCTGTCGAAAAATTTATATAAACATAATATGGGCGATGAACTGAATGAATTTATATAACGCAGGCGGATGATCCCTTGCACGTAGGCCACTAGTCTGAGCTCACTGTGGGCCTATTCACATAGCAATTCAGTCTGATAGCCAGGGTTTCCTAGCAGAGGCACACAATATCCTCGGCTAGACCTTTCTTAGGTCCTCGAGCTCAGCACAAAGCCTCCGAAGTGCATCTCTCTTGCCCTAGCTAAGGCTGGACAGTCGGCAAGGAAATAAGTTCTCGTCTTCCAAGCACCATATGGATCTTCTGCAATCCACAGCAGGGTCAAATGCCTGTTCAAGTGAGAGTGCCCTATGAGGAGCCCCGTTACAGCTTGCCTCATTCCTGCTATAGAGCTTTGACCCACAAATTTACTGCATCCTTTAGAATCCCATTGGACTCATTGGGGAACCCTGGTGTGCAGATGATTAGCCTCCTTGGCTTCCGCGACATTCGACCCAAACTAGCCCAAACAAGATTGAATTTATTGTACCCGGCTAAGCCCTCCAAGCCGTTTATACACTTTAAAACCATCGAAGAATTATCTCCAAAGAGTCAAGAGCCAATAGAGCAGCTCTGCTGTACTAACAACTATTGATGTCCTTCCCTCTGAAGGATTTAACAAGTTCTCATACCCGAATTTGATGATCGCATATATCTTGACTTGGAACACGGTTGTATAAGTCCCAAGGATGGAAATAATTATCGTCCCTATATGATACCAAACTCTTCTATTAATTGGATAGAGGCCACGATCCACAGGCATCCCTATCGGGTATGCAGCATCTTTTTTTTATGGCAGTGGCACACACTCTAAAGGGAGATCCTATGGCGCTCGACGAACGGTGTGTGTGTGCGAAGATGTTGATTGACACGGTTCTTGAATAGTTGTAGGTTGTAATTAGGGGGAAACAGATGTCCTGGGAGTGAGTTCCACAGTGATGCAGTGCGCCAGACAAAGGAGTTCTTGTAAAGCCATGTTCTAGGTGTTTTCAGTTGTACGACGAACTGGTGCGCACTTGCCGTCTGTCGTGACTGTCTGACAGGCGTTGGCAGGGGCGGGATGAGGCGGGCCAAATCCTGTGAACATCTGCCGTGAAAGTATCTGTAAAACAGGGACATCTCGGCCACATGTCTGTGGTGTTCCAGACTATCCAGATTCCGGGTCAACTACGGGTCGCCGAGAAGACGCACAGCTCTCAACTGAATGGAATCCAGCAGCTTTAGGATGTGCTTTGGTGCGGCACCCCAGATGTGTGAGCAATATTCTAAGCACGGTCTTATCTGTGCTTTGTAGAGCAAGAACAACTGCTGGGGTGTATACAGTTTTTTTGTTGCGAAATATGATGAATGAATGAATGAAGGAACGGTCGATCCTGCCATAATGATGTCAGGGTTCGCCGTATTGGCTCTCTTGGTACACGTGGCTGCTTGGGTCTTTGCTGCATTGAACTGGACCAAATGTATGTCGCCCCAAATTTGAACTTTCTCCAGGTCTTGATTAATTGCTGTAATTTGCTCCTGTCTCCGTAAATTGGGAGACAAGGGTACTGTCATCTGCAAGACTGTAAACAGGATTATTCGTTTCGGTCAGCAGGTCATTAATATAGATGAGGAACAGAGTTGGTGAAATTATTGCGCCCTGAAGCACGCCCGCATTAATGGTGAATGTGTCTGAGATGTGTCCATCAACTGTAACGCGCAGAGATCGGTCAAGTCAACTGCAGAGGGAGGCTGGCAGTCCGAAAGACGACAGTTTATTGAGCAGTTCATCATGCCAAACTCTGTCGAATGCCTTCTAAATATTCAACGCAATCGCTCGACGAGATTCTCTATAGTTCTCGATTGCCCTACTCCATATATGAGTGACATAGGCCAATATATCTCCTGTCGATCTCTCTTTGTGAAATCTGTATTGATTATCGCTATTTTCTGTTGTTCTCGAGGTGCTTGAGTAGTTGCTGATTGACTACACGTTCCATGACTTTGGAGATTATTGGAAGCATTCCGTCCGGTCTTGATGCCTTTTGCTCTTTAACGATTTTACGAATATCACGGTGATGAAACTTGACTTCTGCCATGCTAGTGTTGATGTTCGATATGGTGGGGAGAGCCTTGCCTTAGGGATCTACTTGATCTAAGGGTGGGAAGTATGTTGTCCGTTTCTAGTAAGAGTTCCGGACATTCGTCAATCGTCCTCCTCCAGATTTTGCCATGTCCCCTCTGGCCATTATTGTTCCTTAGGCGACAATAATAGTCTGTATGCAGACTTTAAGGCTTCATGACCCCAGAATAGGTGGAAAAGAGGTACACCAACCTTGGTGAGTGCCGTTCTTATAGCATCTGTAATTCCCACACAGGCCTGTATCTGAATTTTATCTAACTGAGTTCGAAACGTGGCTGCTTGCTTACCAGTCCACCAACGATTGCCTTGTAGCTGACAATGGGGCTTACTACAGCCGTATATACTTAATGGATCCTCGGCTGTAAGTAATTGCCTTTAACAAAACACTTATGTTTCGGCAGATCATGGTTAATTTATAACTAGACGCTGTCACTCAGAGTTCTTCTGCACCTTCGATCGTATCATTTGACAATGACAATTGGCAAATCCAGTGTTGCTAACACCAATTTTTTCCCTCCAGATCGATGCTTAAACTCCAGTAGATAGAAAATATTTCCGCTAATATTAATAATAATAAACCTGACAAGATGTCCTAGTAAGTGAAGCCAAAATAGTAAGAAAAACTAAAAAAAACAATCTGTCATAAGAGATAAATGATTCCTCTTTAAAAAATTTATTAGTTTAAAGGTTAAACCAAACAAAATACATTAAAGTTTTCATCATTGGTAAACTTAAAAGTTATCAGAAGACTAGGTGAACAAACTATATAAATATAAAATAAAAACAAAATTTGCCAACGAAAATAATAAATTAAGAGACGATAAAAATTCAAAGCAACCAAAATAAATTATCATTTGTATATAGTCTTCACATTTACATATGAGAATATATTCAACGTGCAAATCCCATTTAAAAAGAAATATTTTCTAAATTTCTAACAAACTAAATGTTTTTAATTTATGCATAAGTGAAATGTTAAATTCAGTTCTGCCGGATTTTAAAAATGTACTGTAAACTGAGTCAAAATGTAATGAATTTAAGGAAAAATGTACTTTTTAGCTTCAATAAAAACCACATCAATTGTATTAACATTAAACTTCCTAAAACGAAATACCATATAATATAAAACTTTAAATGCTAATTTTACCCTATAAAACATGCCATGTTCCAGTTCTCTTTGTACTTCACATCAAGCATCTTGCCGATTTTGCGTTTAGACACTGGCCTCAGATACTCTGATCACATCTAAATTCTTGAAGCTTGAAGGATTCCTGCTGTTGGGTTGTTTGTTGGTGTCACTATCTGACTCATCATAGATGGTTCCAGTTATCGTTAAAATTTGTTTTAATTTGATTTTGCGTTTGGAGTGTAGTGTAATTTAATATATATTTTTTATTTTTCCATTTTCGTACTGAATATGGTGAATTTTTAAAATGTAGTACTTGCGTATTAAACGAACAAATTTTGTACTGAAATCAGTACAATTGTACCGAAACGGCAGCACTGGTTAAATTGAGAGAGAATGTTAATTTTCGTTTTTTTATTATAATAATACGCTAAGCTAATATTTTTCCTCCTAGTAAATTTAAGTTTTACGCAAAAAATGCTATTCGCAATTGCCGAATTTTCTCCCTCCAGCAATTCAAATTAAATTTCTGTAAATCTTGCGGCATCTATGTGCAAACGACATATTGTACTGGCTCCACCTCTGAACGTTTGAATCAGATCATTTCGACCTTAGATATCAACCAAGAGGAGTACCAATATTTACAATTGCAATTAAAAATTTGCGCGAAGCGTTAGCATCAAATGTGCTTGCTTTATCTTTACCATCGTTTCAATTATTGACAGCTGCTCTTCAAAATTAAGCGTCCATACATCCTCTAATAAAGAACAATTTCAAAAGTATTTAACAAGCGCATTTTATGGCAAACCGGGTAAAAGCGTCATGTAAAAACTGACAAAGCAGACCCGCAAGTCGATTGATGACCCAAGTTTGCATTCGGTGACAGGTTAACAGCTACTTTTTGTGCGAGACCCCTGGTCGTTAGGAAAATTTTGCCGGCAAATCCCAAATTTAACCACTTTTATAAATGGTTTTACCTCGATTTTGTCATGTTTTTG
This sequence comes from Pissodes strobi, assembly GCA_016904865.1. Lineage (NCBI taxonomy): Eukaryota > Metazoa > Arthropoda > Insecta > Coleoptera > Curculionidae > Pissodes > Pissodes strobi. The sequence continues at coordinate 350,476 of MU182717.1, forward strand.
TTGTTCCTAAGAAGTTCGGTTTTTGATGGCAGATAAAATCGTTTTAGTGTTTTTATTTTTTACATTGGTACAGTGGTGTAGCAGTTCACCAAATGACGCTAAGCAAAACAAATTCGCGTTCTGCTTATTTCCAGAATGCCACTGACAACTCGGTTTGTTCTTGAGATGAGAAAGGAATAAAATTGCATGTTCCTGACTATTTTCTTTTAGGTAAATATGTTGGGAAATCTTTACTACAGCTTCGTCTCGTGAGGAATAGATACCAAGAAAAATTGTGCTAAATTTTTTAGAAGTGAAAACTTCTTTGGACGCCTTCAGCATACTTTTCTCAGGGTAGTAATAAGACTAAGCCCTCAGATTTATCGCTCAGCCGCCAGATTAACGTTATCGCTCATTCGGATAATTTTATTGATGATTATTTTTTGGTCGTGAATATTTATTGAAAAAGGATCATTTTGGGCCGTTTTAGCGCCGAAGAAGACGCGGAAATCGATAAAATCTCTCAATGCTTCACTGTTTCGAACATGACGGAAAAATTGACATTTGGAAAAATTTGAAAATATCGATTTATATGGCAGAATTTTTTTTTCCGAGAAAAATATCTTTCTTGTAAAAGAGCTAATTTCTTGGCAAGAAATTACACGAAAAGCCTTACACGGAGCTGCTTTATAAATAATGATGATTACTTTTGTGGAGGCCCAGCTAAATTTAAACGTTTCGCCATTTCGAGCTTGGACACTAACAAGAGATGTAAGGCATTTAAAATCTAACATGGATCACTCTGTACATCTTGTCAGTCTCTGTAATCTAATATTATCGCTTTGTTGAAGCTTTCACTTCTCTCTAGTGATCTTAAGTACACACTGTAATTGTATTTTTGAATTCTTTAATAATTATGTGAATTCCGTATTTTTACAAACTCTTGGTTAAGTATGCAACTATCAAAATACGTTTAGTTATATAGGATGTAAAGTCAAAATTTCTAGACTTTGTGAGTAAAAAATATCGTAAATGCTTAGCTAGGGTTATTATATATGATAGAACAATTTAATTCAGGCGCAATTATTCTTAGACAGTTTTGGCTAAGCCTATTACTAAATTGTATATTATGACATTTTAAGTTATGCCAAAGTTTTATTAAAAACTAGTTTTTTTGGAACATATTTTAATGAACATTTGTAACCCAATTTTACGCAGTAACCATAACTCATAAGGGAAATGTTTACAAAATGTGCCCGATAATATTTTCATAGTATTTAGAAGGCTCCAAGATTTTTTTTTAATATTTGTTGTCCAAAAATAATATTTTCATTTTTTTTTGCAAAAGCAAATGCTTTTATAAACTGTTTTTTGAACAATTGCATGTACTGCACACTGAATACAGGGACTGTATCACGACAAACGCCTGGGGCTATATTAGACTATATATACGTGCCCTAGAGAGGTTCGAAGTTCTTTTGATGCACTATCACACTGAACCATAAGGGCCCGCAATGTGTAATTATTTTTAATTTTACAGTTATTTTTAATGAATAAATAAACATAACAAAACGAAATAAAGAAGCGTTAAAAACAAAAACAACATGCAATAGAAGGAAGCACAATATCACAATTTATGGAAACGTCCAACCTATTATTCTTATGGTCTTTACAAATTCAGTTATTTCATTGTACTCAGACTTTCCTTATTCTTTTCACTCTTTTAGTAGGCCATATGTTGTATCTTCTATTTCCACGTTTGCGTTTTGGGTCTTGCCCTCGTTTGAAAATGTTGGTACCTGAATATCAAGAAATACACAATTTATTTCTCTTTTTTTGCTTCGAAATAGAATCAATTTGTCTTATCTTACTTATTTGTGGCTTTTTTTTAACTCCAAAGTTTAATTTCGAAAAAGTGCCGTGGAGCAATGCTTTCACTGAGATGATTCAACTAATATAGAACAAATGCATTTATTCCCGAGAAATTCATCAATGAAAGAAAAGAAAATTATTATACTCTGATCCTTGAAGGATCATATATGAACCATACATTGGGTCAAACCCTTCAACACCATATCTACTGTGGTTATCATCTATAACCGTAATGATTTTTTTATCTGAATGTATCGTGAATAATTAGAGATTTTTTTTCTCTTTGGGACAAAATAAATCAGGGTGCAATCATCATGAAAAGCAAACTGACTGCTATCAGATTGTCTTTAAGCAATTCATATTTACCAACTCTGAGGGAAGCTTTCTCTAATTTTTCCTCAGGGTTCTCAACATTGTAAGTTTATAATCCTTCTTTAGGTCAGGTGCACTTAGAAACCAGATCCATGGGAATATTGCAAAACGTTCCTCCATTTGCTCCTACAAGGCACTTGACCACTTCTGAAATACCTGTTGGTTAGATGCATATACTTCCATATTCAAGGTATACATATTATCCGGACCTACTAAGGCAAATATGTTGATTCCTTATTTTGCAGGTTTTGATGGAATATATTGCCTAAAAGTGGTGGTCGGGATAAACAAGTGATTTTATTATTGCTTAAAACCATAAAAAAGGGTGTAATATCTTAATTAACCACTTTTAATAAACTGTATTACTATAGGGTGGTGAGAGGAATTGAAACATGTATTCGGTTTGATATAATTTAATAATGCAGGTGTAAATTGCAGTTAAATATGATAGATATAAATAAACAGCGTTTTCTATGTTAAATAGAAATTAGAAATTATATATGTACAATTATTAGACTAAAACTTCCAATCATTCGTTCATTCAAGCATACAATTAATGTTACAAAAGGTTCCTTAATTATTAACTAAAGACTAAAACAGTCTTGATTATGCAATTTAAAACTGAAATATGTTTGTCCTTTCTGACTTTCAATGAAATGAACCTTTATGCTTTCAATCTAGCACCTTTCTTTCGTACAGAATACCTTAATCTCCAATGCTTTACTTCACTCTAATCAGCTAGGGATTCCACTTTGAATCCTTGAGTTAACTTATAGAGTACAGGGACCACTTGAGCTATCAATTCGGTGCCGCCATTTTATGGATTCTCTTCAACTAAAGGGGGGAACCGGGAAAGATACGCTACGTCGTTTCTTGCTTTGAAAAATTGGGTTAACAGCCCAAAGGATGTCTTTATCCAATCTTGAACAAAGATATCTGAGGTGCACTAGATATTCTCTAATTCTCTAATATATATGCATGCAAAAGGAGAAATTGGCCCAAGAAGGAATTTGACCTCTTCGCGCGAAGAGGCACTCCCTAGGGCGCGGTGACAAGACCGATCTAGCAACGTGGAGTGTTAGTAGAGCACTGAAATCTAATTTGTCTATCGCTAGTCCGGCAGACCAAAATAAGTGGGGATTGGCGGGAAAATCCGCTTGGGTTTAATTTGAGGTGAAAGCGTCTTCCTTCTTTCTTTGACACGTGGTTGATTGAACACTGACGGAGACAAAAATATGTTTTAAATTGGAAACGATTAAACACGATTGACAAACCCGGTTCGGACTAAGGGATCGTCCGTCCAGGTTTGGACTAAGGGGTTTTGAAGAACTGGCATATGCTAATTTATATGCACAAATTGGGTTGTACCCGGGGTGAAATATATCTATTCGTGGATCAATCATGACTCATTTATTCTCCATACATACAGGGTGTTGTCACCAAACTATACGGTGAAAAACGATAGTTTATACACGTGTTGGGGTGTTTCCCCAACAAGGGGGGAGGTTGGTTCATTCAATTGTCAAATCCGGTCCAGGTACAATGGATTTCTTACACTTCTCAACAAACATCCCTAAGGTCTCCCATGTAGCTGTCAATCTGTAGGTTTGCCTTTTTTTCTTGGCAAGTATTTATGACATCAACGCGTAGACAACGCCGATCAATGCGGATTTAATTATATGACATTGTAAATGCAGTAATGAGCGTCAATGCCAGTACCATTATTGTTCTCCAGTCTTAGTGATTTGCAAATTCCCAAAAAGTACAACATTTTGGAATGTACTTTGATCGCACATGTATCGGTTAATCGTGTGTCACTTTCGTGTTGAAGTTTGGGCTTATTTTATCCAGGTAAGTGCCTTTCGATTTAGTTATAATTTCATAATACTATCAGTAAAAAAAATATTGAATTTTTCTAGAATACCTTCTGGGTTTTCTGCTCTACTTGCTGCTCCCGGCTTTTATCAAGAATATTGTCACGACTAGTGTCCTAACGCCTGGATAGCGTGTAGGTTATATAGCTCAGATTATGGATCTATCTACGTCAGGTGAGAAGAGATAATAAAGATGGACTTTGGTAAAACAATAACAGCGTCTATCGGTCAAAGACTTAATGGGAAAACAATAACAATGTCGATTGGTCAGAGACTTAGTGAGTTTACGCTATACCCGATTAATAAAACACGCATGTCCTTTCGGTTGAGGTATGGCTTGAATTGCTTGCAGGTCTTAGTCCCTACATTGTAATATTACAATATTATGCGCCCTGGTTCTTTTATGAGGTGAAGCAGTTTTCTTCCATCTATAACACTGGCACATCAAGTGCTCGGGTATATTGTAAATGCGATAATATAGGCAACCATATTTTCGCTGATTGTTTGTCGGTAATATATGTTTTAGAGAAACGTAAAATATATTCCATTTTTACATGTGCAAAACGACCATAATGATACTAAACTTTCGATCTCATCGCAGAAGTGCCTCCTGGGTAGTCGTGTGTCGATCCGGCCGGACTCGGTACAAATGAACGAATTCGAGTTGGATCGAATCGAAGAAATCAATCTGAGTCGTTCCGATGAACGAATATCGATTCAATAACGATTCAGAATTCAGGCGGTTTGGAATAATTGCAGGTCGCGTCGCGTCGCAGGTATTCAGCGCTGACGGAGTGACGGCACTTTATGACTTTATTTTTCGTCTTGCTTTTATAAGTCTTGATTTATTGCCTTATTTGGTAATCGGTATCATAAAAGACTTGCCCTCCTTAATTTTTTTGTGACAAGTAAACTGCTCAGGTATTTACAGCTCGAAGAGCTTCTAGGCCTAGGAATTTAAGTTAAATTAAAATACATGACTTTTTTTCGTGACGCACTCACTTTGAATGTGCTGCGGTTTTGGCTCTGATTTTGAGCTAGTGCATTATTTCTTTTTTAGATAATGAATAGAAAGCGTAGTGATATTTGGAACTTGTTCTTTGTGGTGAATGAGAGTAGTGCAAAATGCATGTTTTGTATTGGTACTTCTTCCTATAAAGGTGGTGCAACAGCTAACCTGCAACACGTTTTTCTTCTTGAAGTTAAAAGTATGGTAAATGGAAACCTAGCCCCGGAGAGTCGTATTGCAAATGTCCGGCCCCGGTAATGGGGTTGTTAGAGCGCCACCAGTTCTTTCCAACTAAACCGAAAAAGCTTCGCAAGTGTTGTGCTGGGTGGCTAGGCCCCCTTATTAATGTAAATATGTTCTATATTAAATTAAAAGGTACTCAATCTCAACTTAACAAGAAAACACAATCTATAATTTAAAGAATAATCTATTTGCTACTACGGTTTTCTTTTTGAAAACACAGCAACACTATGGTAAAATGGCAAGTTAAAGACAAAAGAATGTCAAATGACTATTAAATTTACCTAATAATTGGTACAATATGGTGATTGTACCGAGACTAATTCTGTAGTTAACGCTCGGTACGGTATGCCTTACAACTTAATGCGCTAAATGCTACAAACCAAAGTGATCACTTTGATGTTAACTAAGCTAATTACATATAGGTATGCGTGCGCTAGTAGCTGCACCAATTATAAATATAGCAATAGTAATATGTAGCGATGAACGGCCACAATAATTAAATCAAATGACTCGATAAATTAATAAAAATAATAAAATTAGAATAACACTATTGAGAGCTTGGCTGCCAATGCTTGATTTATATTGAAATATTAGAAACTATTATTATTCGGCAAGAAAAATAGATGATTTAATGAAACTTAGCTCTTTTGAGGCACAATCTATAGTTCAAAATTTATTATGACAAATCACAAAAAAAGAAATAATAATACAGATAAATGCTTCTGTACTATACCCTTTAGATCCGTCAAACTCTGGTGGACACGCCGGCGCCGGGCACCTGTTGGCACTACTATGGCACTTGCCCCGAGGGTAGAACCCGCAGAGGACTCGGCAATACAATTGGCTCTAGTGTAGCCTAGTATTAGAAGTGGTGGCCCGCTAATTGAAGTCGTGGCCCTGTAACTGGACTGTGGCCCGCTAATTGAAGTAGTAGCCTGCTAGTAAAAGTGGTAGCCTGCTAGTAAAACCCTGAAATATCCCAATACGCATTAGACAAAGCTCCCTTATTCTAATAAAAAACCATAGCCCCTTGCATAAATATATTTTCTTTATAAAACAAATTCCGCAAAAATTATAAATGAATTTTCAATGACCATCAGCAAATAAAAGAAATACTGAGGTATAGACAGCTTGAATATAAAAAGATAGGCATGAGTCACCTCTAAAAGAAAATATGAACTTCCCGATATGATCAAAACTCAAGTTACATTGAAATAAAAAGACAAATGGCGGACTATGCACAAAAAAAGTTAACACGGATAAACCAATTAAATCGTTAAGTTAATCCAAAAAAACTGTAGCAATAATTACCTCGTTAGTGTGTAAGGGTTCCGGGAGATTCGACGGTCTCGGTCTTATATGACGAACTTGGAAAGCGTCTAGAAATAAGGGAAAAGAACCATGAGCGTCATGGCGTCGTCCGCTTGTTTCACAAGCAATAGGAAAAAAATAATTCCAGAGAAAATGCTTACCTGGTTCAGTATTTAGATCCCGAGTAATCGGTCGTGTCAAAACACAAACAGAAACAACCCAATAAATACCCAAAGAAATGGGTCGTATTAAATCACAATACTAAATGTGGAGTCTATGACTGCACTCAAACAGAAAGCTTCTCTTCTCGCCGAAGGGTCTAACTGGAAGAACTCTCTATTCGTTTCCGTCAATTTGCCTTTCTCCTCCTACGAGATTAAAAAAACTACGTCATATCAAGAAGTAGTAATGGGCTGAAACATGCCAAGTGATGCAAGGAATAATTAAAAAAAAATAAACGACTTAGTTTTCGTTTATTATGATGGTAAAACGACGCGGAAGCCACAATTAACGCGCTAAAATTAATTGGTTCAAGAAATACTAGTGAATCTTCCCCAACAACGAACTTTTAAAAAATTAAATCGGCAGCTGCAATTATAAGAAATAGCACATTCCTATTACTCGGAACCAACAACCGAATGTTACAAAAACTGCAGCCTGCCGCGTGAAGAAATAAATATAAATACATCGAAGCAAATATCGGGGGTCCCCAAAAAGTTATGAAATATTTAAACCGAAAATAAAATATGAATTTGACGAATCTATGAAGCGTAAAAGCAGGTTTTATTAACACAATTCTTAAAACTATAGAACGGTTTGCTGGCTGTTCTACGGTAATGTAATATAAATCAAGCTGAGTTACACTTTTCCCAATGTGCTTTCATTATGAAGGCTTTTTTGCGTACATTTTTGGTCTAGCATCGTCTATGCGTTCTTCGAAAAAAATATTTTAAATTAGTATGTACTTAGTCTTTTTTAATATATGAGTTTTTAACAACCTATTTGGGCCTGGTTGCTTTGTCCTTATTTACAAAAGGAAAGAAAGAAATAATGAAAAGAGGAGACAGATGAGAAAAGACAGAGAGGTTAACATGCGGTGATGTTTTTTTAATGTCTTAAATTTCTTTGTTTATTCCTGTTTCTTTACTACTTATTAGTAACTTAAAACTATCTTAGATTAACTTAAACTAAGTTTTGGGGTTCCTTATTATTTTTTTTGAACCCTGTTATTATTATTTTTTTGTTTTGTTAATTTTTTGGACCTTATTATTTTGTTTGTTTTTGCTTTATTATAATGTATTTTTTTTTATTATTATTTTTTATGCCTATGTGGCTTTTTCCAATATAACACTTACAGTTAAGAATCGATGGCAATACCTAGTTCAAACAGAACATTTAATAGGCCGCCAGATGAAACATCTAGCGCCATCTGTGTGGTACTTCAAGACGCTACGAATCGCTTCGATAGCAAGCCACCAGTGAAAAATAACACTGGCTCATCAAGTGGTCGGATGTATTGTAAATGCGATAATATAGGCAACCATAGAGAAATAAAGGCAAAATAGAGAAACGTAAAACTATTTAATTTTTACATACATCATTATCATAAAAGCACCCTTCAAAGTACCTGTAAACATCAGTTTCATCACTATCGGATTCTGTGGTATGTCCAGACTTTTAACAATAATCTACATCTTCATCAGAATCAGCTTTCCTGAATACGTCTGCCTCCTCCATATCATTTAACCACCACAACCACTTAGTGTTGTCTTTGGTGGTGATATCCAACTTATTAAAATGTGCGAGAATACCACACAAGTGAAGTTTGCCTACAACCGCCCATTTCAAATGTATCCCTCGCGAGCTAACCCATGTACGTACCTCAAAAAAAGAAGAAAATAATAGTGTTTTCAAAATATTAAAGTACATTTCATGGCCTATCAACTAAACTTTCGAGTGTTTTTAATATTTTGCATGTTTTATATGTACAGGGTAGTAAACAAATACCTACAAATTTTATAAAATCTGTCCCGAAAATGTACAAACATTGGTTTTCTTTTTTATTTGTTACAATTAAATGATTCTTGGTCAAAACGGAAAAACTGAATTTTTTAACAGCATCAGTTTTGTCAAAAATATGACCTTTCAAAAACAGAAGGTAACTTTGTTTATAGATTAGACTAGAACTCATAAGTACGGATTTTTTGACTAATATTCGCTTCTCTGGTGGTTAAAAAATTACAAAATGCTGGGATAATTATTTTTTAAAGTTTTATAGTTTTCAAGCAGCCATATATTGTGGATATGAATTACTTAAAACTAGAGAATTATGTCTGCGAAGGAGATTTTAGTATTTTTTTAGTTAATGCTTACTTAAGAGCTACAGCGCAGTACATAAAAAGAGTCACCTTTTAACTTGAAAAAGTCAAATTTCGGACAAAATTGAAACTATCAGAAATTCCCAAATTTATTTTTTACATTTTGGCTAAGAATCATTTAAATGTAACAAACAAGCAAGAAAACACGTATTTGTTCACTCTCCAGACAAATGAAATTTTATAAAATTTGTACTTATTTGTATACTACTATGTACATAAAAGATGCAAAATATTAAAAACACCCAATAACTTAGTTGATTTGGCATGAAATGTGCCCTAATATTTTGAAAACCTTTTCAGATTTGGAGATACGTTTTTTAAAAACTAATTTTTTTGATATAAATATTTAAAATTTAAAATGTTTGCATCAGAATCGAGAATGCAAACTTGTTTCTACAAAGCTTTTGTTATTTAAGTACCACAAAATGGAATTTAACGATTATCATCTATCTACCTAATATTAATAGCCGGTAAAAACGAATAGATTCCGAAGATAGCAACTTACTTCTGTCATTGCCTTTAAATCACCTGATCTAGTTTAAAGGACCCCGATTAATTCCTTTCAAAAAGGGCCGTTTCATGGTTTTGTTGACAAACCCAATAAAATGTAATAATTGGATGTTTTACTAGTTTTCGTAGACGTATAACAAGCATCAGATCGAAACATAAATTTCTATTAACGAGCAGTAATATTGATGTTAGATTGCCCTTTAAATATTTTATCTTGAATCTAACATGATGTAGGTAAACTAAGGGCACATGCCGGAGCCCATAGCTTGCTTCTAAAATTTTAATAATTGCTTAATGTTGAAAATATAGAGTACTCACAAAAATATTTTCGATTAGGGAGGAAACGTTTGGAAAAATATTTGCATTCCTAATGGATACATACCTAGAATAATAGAAGACGTTTCTTAGGAATGATGAAAGAGCTAAGTCATTTCTAGGCCATGTAAATTTGGCAACATTGAAAATTTCATTGTGAACAAATAGTGGCAGCGGGAAGTAATGTATATTCATGATATCAAATCCAAATTATAGGGGTAGATACACTTTAGAAAGAAAGAAGTTTCATCGATAAAACAGAAATGAGGTGCTTCAATGGCCCTTGAAAATTTTAAGTGCAGTGCACGGGTTGTATACATCATTCTTATTGAAGTGGGCTTTTATGAATCAATAAGATTTTGCTTCTGATAATAACATACTGGTCAAGTATTTCATATATCGTTTTCTAGAGAAAAAAATTCCAGTTATATCATTTTGGATGGCAATGAAATAATAACCACATAATTTGTCTTCCTCCTCGTTTACGCAGTAGCTAGCTAGCAGATTCAAAATTATCCAGTAAATTTCCTATTGCCATATTTGGCTTCCCAGTTGACTTTCGGATCGTTCTTCGACTCTTATCGGGACATGTATGTCTGTACACAAATGTATAGCAAATTTTCATTGATAAAATGGATAAAAATAAACATTTATTCGTATTCGTTTCTGTATTTCCATTGCTGGACAGTGGCACAAAACATGCTCCATTTTTTCTTAGTTCTCGAAGCGCAAGAGGCATTCCGTTTCCTCGGAAAACCCTACCTTGTTCATGTGGCTTCTTAGCCGACAATGGCCAGTGTACATGTTAACTACAGCCTGTACCTGCTGTCGGCCAAGTTGAAGAAGTTGTCTAGTTCTCATTCCTGATGGCAGGTTTACTGCCGTCTTTGAATGAGTTAGGCCCTGTAACTCACTTCATTTGTCTACAAATTGCTGTTGTGTACACCTGGAGAGGGCTTCTTTAGCTGTGCTGTAAGCTATTCCCAGTACAGATTCTGGTTCGAAGAAGACCGTTGCGGCTGCCTGCTTCCCAAGAGCAAGAGCTCTTTCGTTGCCTTCATATCCTATATGTCCAGATATCCAGTTCAGTGTTTATTTTCTCTACCTAGTTTGGTGAGTAGTTCCTGGCAGTTCTATACTGCCTTAGATGAACAACGTCTAGATTCAAGAGCTTTTAAAGCCGCTTGACGGTCCGAGAATATTTTGATTGACTTGCCTTCTATCGATGAGCCATGTTGCAGAAGTTGTCTAGTTCTCACTCCTGATGACAGATTTATTGCCTAAGGAATATTTAAGCTCAACCTCACCCTTTTTATTTCATGCAGCAGCTCCTGCACCATCATTGGACTTGGAGTAAGTGAACCAACTATTCTCTGTTGTTCTCAGATGTTCCGAGTTTTTTGTCAATTCGTTCCCCTCTGGTAGTAAAGTAAATTTATAATAAATCTCCACAGACACAAAAGGTTTTTAAGAAAATGCATAAGCTCAGGGTAAATTTTAGTTCTCCGTTTCAACCCACCGACGACGGACCCAATTTTAATTCAATCAGTTTCCCAAAGGGCCAAATTAATTGCACTTCATTGCTTTATTCTATCAACTAGCCGCCAACTTAAAATGCAAATCCTATTTTTAAAAGCACTTTTTCTGAATTATTAATTCACCCATCAAACCTGTCTAAATAGAAAGGCTCTAACAATGCCAATTTTCCCTTTATATATTATTGGCGATTCATCGACCCTCATATAATAACTTCATTATTTTTTCAACCCCATGCTGATATTAGTCGTGTGCCAAGAAGGGTGCAGACCACGCATGGTTTATTTTTTATTAGAAATTTCGAAATGAAAAGCAAATTTTGATGATAATTAAAGAGAATGAGCATGTTCGAATTAAGAACTGCGGCTATACCGTTAAATAAATAATATGTCTGGTGTTTTTGGTATGGAAATCTACTATATCCTGTTACTCGGAATCGCGCATTAAAGCGATACAGCGTGTTTTTTAATGAATATTAAATACTCGATTGCATAGATTTGAAAATATTACAACAATGGACTGTTGAGGGTGAGTCAACATTTCCTTAAAGCTTAAATATTCAAAATTCAATCTAGTTATATTAATTTAGGATTTAATAAATATTTTTTCAATATTACACAAAGTGAAATAAAAGCAAGTCGCTGAATCAAAAATATTCTGTACACTGTGTATTGAAATATACCAAAAACTTTGAATCTCGTCAATGATAATTTGTGTACAGTTCCCCGACGACAATTCGCCGAATGACGATTGGCCGGATACAACAATTCGCCGAAAGACGATTGGCCGGATACAACAATTCGCCGAATGAAAACGCAGACAATTGGCCAAAGGAGAAAATTTTCCGAAAAGACGATTCGCCGAAACGCTATTCACCCAATAAGATGATTAGCCGAAAATCTATTTGGTTTCAATATATTTGTATGTCTTTAGCAGATGTACTTAAATATTTACCTTCTACTTATGAACAAGCATGAAAAATGGGGCACAATCATATTGTAGGTACCTATCATAATAAATAACTGGTTTCTTTATGGTCTTAAGTCAGAATGGCATGGTTTTTTTTTAAGTGAAAGAGGCACTTTTGAAGTGAAAACTTCTTTAGCACGGGTGTAATTTGAGACCCGATGAAACGAAAAAGCGACAGTAAAAAGTGATCTATAGGATATAGCCTGCGAAAGAATGAGATAGAACACAGTTATACAGCTGTTACATGTTTGTTAAGAGTAAAAAGTAAAAAGTAGTTCCCGTCCGATCACTGAAGTTAAGCAACATCGGGCGTGGTTAGTACTTCGATGGGTGGCCGCTTTGTTTAGTTTTATGAAGGTTTTGCTTCTACCGCGTGTACACTGCTCACATGATTTTTTTTTTATTTAACTTATATTTAAAGCTGAAGCAGCTTAACCACAACTAATCAAGGCTATGTTTTTGTAAGCGTGCAGAAAAATCTATCAGCTAAACGAAAATTAGGCCTGTAATTACCTATGAGATTTAAATCTCAACTAAAGGTTAAATATTATCTTTAGCTTAGATTAAACTGTAAATTACTGAAATTGCAAGACTCGTCTTATCTGGCGCTTTGCGTAAATTTGACAATAAAAAATATATTTTAAAAGCTATTTCGATGCACTTTTAGAAATTTATAGCAAACAGAACTATCCAGAACGAAATAAAACTAACCATAAGTTGTAGTATTGAGCAATTCCGAGCTGTCAATTTGGTGAATAGCCATTTTGGCTAAATATTATTTTGGTGAAATTCCAATTCGATGAATTTGATTTGGCAAATTGTCAGTTTGGTCAATTATCGTTTTCGACCAGTTGTTAATTCGGCGATTTGTCCTCGTCGAATCGTCTTGTCATTTGGTAAATAGTCTTTTCGGCTAGTCGTCCTTTCGGTAAATTGGTAGTTCGGCGAAATTCGACGAACTGTCATTCGGCATATTAACGTATTCGGTCAATTGTCATTTGATAAATAGTCGTTTTGAACCAGTCGTCGATTGAGCGAATTGGCCTTTGACGAACTGTTTGAATCCGAAAATTCTAAGCAAATTTTATGATGAACTACTACTATTGCATTTAACCACAGCATGTTCAACTGCAATTTTACTTTTTTCTAATGCAATCCACTGGACTGGAACTATGGCCATCAAAGTGAATGAGATAAGTAAATGATAAGAAAGTAAATTTTTGTTAATATTCATATAATATCTTCAGAATTTGCTTGTTATAAATCTTTACTACTTGCAGATATATTAGCCTGTAATTCAGACACTCGGTATGTGCTTAAAGCTATATTTTGGGACCCTTGCAAGCCTTCGGTCTAACAGAATTTCAACTCCTTGCTGTATATTTTCTTAGAATAAGTGTGTCTTAATTATACAAATATAATATGCAAACCAGTTAAATATGAGTAATAATAACCCCTAATACATGCTAGTGTCTATTCCTGTTCCACTATCATCCTCTTCCCATATCACATGACCTGCGCCATATATTTTATGAGAACACGAAAGCTGTTTAATCATTTGCCACAAAAATTGAGCTAAATCGATTTTAAACCAGTAATAAAGAAATGACTCTGAACACAAAATGGTTTAATTGGTTTTTTATTTTCCTTTGTATTACCTTCTAAATTTATTATCCAATATTTAATTGTATGATTATCTTAATATAATAAATTGTACTTTTTGTTTCCTCCAACTTTATATTTTTTCTTTATGTTGGCTTTGTGTGTTCTCAATAATTGATTGTAATTTATGTGTTCACCTAATTTTTTGTTATTATAATATCAGTGATTGTAGCTGACATATTATCACTTGTAGACATTTGTGATTTTCATTCTCACATAAATTATTGCATATTTTTAAAAACCTACGTGATAGATGATTAATCAAAATCAAAAGAATACCTTTTTTATAGTATAAATGATAATATTTATTTTATAATTTGTGTATTAACTAGTAAGTGTTACATTTATAACGCTAATAACATGGGTGCTTATGAATGAAAAATCTTTAGTATATGATTCTACACTGGCTTTTCAATAGTGTAGTGATTGCTGTATGACATAATATAATTACGATATTCTAGCGTGATAAGCAAGGCAAACTAAAGAACTTAAACATTATATAAATAAGAATTGAAAACCACGGGGAAAAAAAGGGTAAAAAATTCAAAGTTTTGGGTAAAACGGATTTGAAAATTCAAAACCTTGTGTTTCCTTAAAGTTTAAACTTTTTGGAAATATTTTTTTTAGAAAGTTGGCTTGTGCATCATCTTTCGGTAAAATAATTTGTTACTGATATTTCTTTAACATGGGCGGCTAGAAAAAATGTTAAAGGGGATTATGTACGTAAAGTCAGGGAAGAAAAGATGAGGGTCTGCAAACAAAAAAATAACTTTATTTACTTGCATTGTAAATTTTGAAACTAAAGTTGAGCTTCTACACTACAAAAACGTTTTAAGTCCTGTAAGTTCTGGTACTTCTTAGTATTAATGGGAATCCTATCTTCATATATTGGAAGTTCAAATTGTTCTGAAGGTAGATCTAATAATACACGCAATACATTACCCAAATTTTTTTATTTGTTTCTAACTGCTTTCCCTTTTTTGGTGGCTATTTGTTTTTCTTTTTTTGGCACTACCACGCTTGAGATGAAGCATCCATTGTAAGAGTCGCGACGATCTATCATTCTGGGTTCCTCCTTTTAACTAATAATTTCCTGATTGGTCGGCTTTCAAAATGATATTTCGGAATATAATAGTTTTGCAGATGATCAGTTCAGCTTCGGAAAATCTTTTTGTCTTCACATCGATTTACTTTAAAAGGGCTTGGTTTAACGCGGGCATTCCGAATGTGATCATTCCAACCAGAGGGAAGCTCGATAAAAGCTTTTGAATTGATTAAGCCCCTATTAAGATCACATTCCATGTAGCTGTGTTCTCTAATTGGAAAGATCATTTTTACACAGTGAAGACGGCCTACTTTATGGACAAGATAATGAAGCATTCATAGTATAGTATACGTAAATACGTAATTAGTCCTAATGTTTGGCAGTGGTAAGTAGTTTTGTAAGTCCATGGCAATTACTTCAATATGACGGTGTTTCTGAGCTCTTTTGCATCCGGATCGTTTTCTCTGGTAAAACGCTTAAGCCTTCTTAAGATGAAGTTGATTATTCATATCTAGTGCAGGGAAATTTAAAGCCTATGAAGGATCTGCTTTTTTGCCTTACATCGCAACAGCTGCTGGATAACCGAGACTAATGTTGAATTTGTTTGCAAAGATGGAACGATATGATATATGATCCATATGAAATTGATCCCGTCGGATATAATTCCTTAAACATCTAGAACATTCGACTCTTCTGGAAGGTAGATTTTTTTAAAGAGTTATGAAGGCTTACCTTAAATCGAATATGAGCAAAGACCGTATTAGTTGTTTCTTGGTCTAGCTTATTTGGCCGATTGGAATGTCGACCCCGACAATCTTCACCAGCATGTCCATCTTTAACAAGCTTTTGCTGAATTTTTGAAGGCGCTTTGCTGATATTCCATGTAATGGCAGCATTGCCTTGTAGCAAATAAGAATTTTTTGGGTACCATTATCACGCATCACGCGATCCTTAAAACAAGTTAACTACTACAAAGCAAGTAACGACAAAGTAAAATTATATAAGTTACCTTATACTTATAGGAGAAGGAATGATACACTACATCTTCATCGTTTGGTTTTCTTTGACGACGTCTTTTAACTGGTTCGTACGAAATGAGACCTGCTAAATATACGCTCTGCTCATTATGCGATTTAATTTCATTAAAGTTTCTAATAATCGCTAAACGGTCTTGAACAGCAATAACTTCGAAATATTTTATCCTTAAACAATGACAACTGCTACCAGTTTCATGTGTTTGCAATCTTTGTTTTTTCGAGCAAGCAAAAGCACGTAACAGTTTTGGCCTTTTTTAGTTACGGGTACCTAGCACATCAGTGGACCGTCATCCTTTTTCCCCTGTATGACATATATTAAAACGCAATTTTACTCGGTAATCGCATCTGTTTTGCTCTTTATAGTGTGATAGGCAGAGAGTTCTGGCGTTTGACAGTGATTTGACGTATTTATCTTAAATTTTAACTTTTTGGACCCTCATCCTTTTTCCCCTGGGGTCTTCAATTACCTTCCAGTGTATGTACGTGAATATACCTACATTTTTTAAAATATTGTTTAAAACCTAAAGAGCACTGTGTAATCAAACCCTTAGTTTGACAACTTCTCTACAATATTATGTAAAATAATATTATTCCTCCCAAAATTGCTTACATTTAAAAATAATTTAAGTTGTTCCTATACTATTTAATAAAAAAAAAATCAATAAAAACACTACAATGAAAAATACTCAGCATAACAGGCACTATGGTCTCCGCTTTAATCCTCAATTTATCGGATTTTCTTTAGGATCATACGAAAAATATAATAAGTATCAGGTTTCTCAATGTTCGAAGTACCAAAACACAACAATCAATGGTTTTAAAATATTCGAAAATATTAATAAAATAAATCTAAAAACATAAAGGAAACAGAAGATGCAATGACAGCAATGGCGAAACGAAGGCCGTTCGTCGCGCAGCAACGTCACAGCGACGACGATGTGGGTGAGGGGACCGCGGGGTACGGGGCCATAATAAGTGAACATACACTCTTATGGGAAGTAACCATCCCTCTCTAGTTTGTTATCCTTGTATCATCATTATGTGTGTCTTTATTTGAAAATTTAACCATTATTTAAATAAATCGCAGGCAGTGAGTTTAACCGAATTCATGACAAAATGGTGAATGGATAATAATTCAAATAACAAAAATATTGATTAAATTTTTAATAGTACGATATTTGTTGACATTTAACTTCAATTAATGAACAAGTATTGTGACCGTTACAATACATAATTTCTGCTCTTGTTTGTCTTTAGGATCAGTCAGGCTTGACTCTAAAAAATATAGAAGAAAGTTAAATATGTAACAGAATTAATTCCTAGGCTATTAATAATTCTAATTTAAATTAATTATCCATATATACCATTTTCTTCCCAAATGCGAACCTTGCGACTAAGATAGCAAAGCTGGTGCTAGAATGTATTTCAGTCTGTTTATTGATTTATTACTATCCCCATATCGAATTTATGAATTTTCTTCTTTAAACGTTTCAATTTATTTATTCTACAAGTCTTTATATTGTATGTGTAGGTATCTTACTATAGTACGTTATATTAACTGACTGCAACAACTTTGAAATATTTATTGTTTCTTATGCGAGATTCATACATTCTTCATTTTTAATTTTAAATTTTAAAAATTCATACATTTTATCTCTAAAACTTTTTCTACATACAAATTTTCATGTGTTATAGTCATACAAATCCAGTTTTGTCAATGAGAAATTTCGTTCGATCATACGGATTTTTGACTGTGAGTTTAAGTAATGTATCTTAAACATCCTAGTTCATGCAGAACATTTATCTAAACGCTAAAACCTGTGTTTCTTAACTATCTTTTAATACCTTCGAATAACCAATGTTGCAGATGTAAATAAATGTGAAGTAATTCGTGCTTTATATTGATCTCGAGACCTAATTTCATCAAATAATTTGAAAGCTGTTCATTGACCGGCTTTTTGAATTATTTGTTGGGTCGTTCACAACCTTGTAAGCGAAACCTGGAAATATTCTGAAGTTTTGCTTTTCAGTTATTCGGTCAAAGATTCAATATAATAATATATAATAATTATGATATTACTTTTATTATTTTTCATTTGCTCACAACATAATATGTATGAAAAATTACACGAACATTTTATACGGTGTTTTTTGGCGAGATATAAGCGCATCCTTATACGCTATGTCTACGTATCAGTTAAAAACAAATATTTAATTTTAGATGGAATCTCTACAATTATAGATATTTTTTAATCACATATTTGCCAATTAATATAAGGAATTTTACTTTTTAATCATGGCATGTTATGCCTATTAAGTGACAAAAAGTTATGTTT
>MU182718.1:0-10442 GCA_016904865.1 Pissodes strobi
TGGCTAAATACCTAGTGTAAAGGCCAAGAAACAAACAAAAAAAAAATGGATTCGGTTGCGGTATAAATTCGGTTACGGCATATACATATATGGGTTACGGTATAAACTGTGCTATATAGTTAGGTTAGGTTTATGTTATTAGGTATAGCTTGTATTTTAGATTTTTATAAATTTCTTGTTTTAAAGTTAGTAATTTTACTGTTCATTTTTAAAGATAACATTTTGATCAATTAATTTGGAAATGAGATGTAGAGCTATTATTTTTAAATTTCAACAATAATAGTTATATTCCGGACTCATGTCATGTTTGGTAAAATGTTCTCTGTATCAACATGAATATACTATATCATTATTTAGGCTAAAAACCAAAATCCACTTCAAAATTTAATATCTGCATAATTAAAATTGTCTAATCAGAACTGTTATTTAAATTCTTGCTTGCTTCTTACCGTGTCTAAATTAAAAAAAGGGAATTCCAGTTTCTTAATCGCTTGGAATTTCAATGATGAATTTTTGTTTTATTTATTCAGATTTCAACTCTATTAAACCACCTCAGTATAATAACCGGTCAGTACCACAAAGATGCCAGATATTTTGTAGTCAGTACGGTTTTAAATTTACTGATGAACGATCGTGCTTATAACTAGAAATTTATTTTTGTTATTAAAAATGTTGAGTGATAAGAATAATATTTACCGTATCTGTTAATGTACATATATGTAGCATAAGGAACATCGTTAGTGATCAAAATGAACAGATTTAATCTATTATTTGTCTTTCTTGTACTAAGTAAGTTATTTATATTTTTAAATATAATTAAACCAGAAATGTAGTATCCTTTGTAGTGCAGTGGCGCAATTATTAGCTTTGCTTATATATGCATGTAAACAATTTATGTAAATCCTCTGTCAGTAGAAAATTTCTAGGTCGGCGTTATAGACCGGAGGTCAACATTTCTATACTTATTATTATTTACGATACAAGCAGTCAGTAGTACAAGTTCATACGATTTTCGAGATTGCATATCAGATTTTCTTATTTACAATATTACGAAAACATGAAAACAAGCAAATGAATAAACAAATCGTAAATAAATAGAGAAAATATACGTTTCCTAATGTGGTGCTTCAACAAAACAGTGGCCAATTGGCCAATTATAATAAAATTGTCTTGATAACCTTTAAATTTGTATACTCAGTAATACAGCTTAGAAGCGATCAAAACTCTATAACTTCTGGGAATATAAAATGACATTTGGATTTACAAAAAAAAAACATTTATCAGCGGTTTTTGCTAACAACTTAATAAAATTTAACGTGGTAGCTTCGGCTTATGCTTTAAATTATAACTTTGTTAGGCGAAAAAACTTCTCTTCTTTTTGAGCGAGTTTACATTTAATTTCTGGTTTACTCTTGTATCAGAGGAAATTTACATTAAAAGAACTTTCACATGTACTGTGCTGGGTAATATGAAAATATCACTTATTTTGCGAAAACATTTCTCCAACTATAATTTAGGCAAAAGAAGCTGTCGATATTCGGAAACCGCATTCAACGAAGTTTTTTTTAAGATGTTACAACAAATTAAAAATTAGGTTAAAAATCCTTCCGCCGCGCCGATGTTTATGTTGGTATGTACAATGTACATGTTATATATTCGGCATAGGTTATATCCGATCATTATTATCACTGAGTGCAAACTAATTCTCCAGAAAAAAGGAGAATGCTTAATAGAAATAAACCACTCACCACTCTCCTGGCTGGTCGAACAATCCACTGCACCAAAATGCACTTTGGTTGGCTGCCTGACTTCCGCATGCGCATTGTACGTTTAAAAGTGCAAACTGTTTGTTGTTTGGCAGATATAACATAACCTAAAAGGTCTTCAAATATCTTACTGCTGCTCCCCGATTGAATTTAAGTACAAATACTACCTGTAAATAATTGTTTGTGTGAATCGTTGTTGGAAAAGATATAAGATTCGAATGTCGTACTGCATTTTTTTAATTTTTTTTCCCGATTTTGGGTATGCCTTGGGTTAGTTTTGGCTAGTTCCTGTTCGTTGAGCCATGCGTAAAGTGAAATATTAGTTTAGTGATAAAAAAAAATTGGGTTAAGAGCCGTATTATAGTGGATATGCAGCAGCTTGCATGTGTGACCACAAATATATTCCATATCTAACCTTGAAATTACAGATCTGCGCATGCGGAAGTCAGGCAGCCAAAGTACACTTTGTATGGCTAGCGCTAGTCTTTTCTTCCATCGGCCAACTATCACAGAGATGTTTGCTTTTACAGACAATAAATGGGAATAAGAAATAAAACAAAAATAAATAAATATTTATTAACGGTAATATCATTTACATTGTATAAGAAATACAAAAATTGAACAATAAAGCTAATAATTAAAGTCAAGTACTAAGAACAAAGACTCCCTAATAAAAGCTCAGAAATAACCTCTCACAATTCAAACATCTCTATAGGTTTTCTTCTAAAACAATCGAGAAACGTGGACACAAAATCAAAATTTGTGGCATCACCATAATTACACATTCTTCCAAGTGGTCTATTTTTATTATAATTAGTACTCTGATACTCTGGGTAAAACATATTCTCACATCGAGTGCTTCTCTGTGGCACCCTGAAAGGAATTCTTCCAAGAAGAGAAGAGCAGTCAATTAAACCATTTACGATTTTAAAAAGTATCTAGTATTTTACGTCGGTTTTCTAATGTTGGTAAACTAAACAGTTTCTGGATATTAATGTAATCAGTGTCTTCAGATGGTACTTTGAGTTTGTATGCCATGAACCCCACAAACCTCTTCTGAACCTTCTCCAAACCATCAGCATGACATTTATGAAATGGACACTAAGAACTACTTGAGTATTCCAAAATCGAAAAAAGCAGTACACATTTTTAAGACATTAAACATTGTCAAAATCAGACACAGCACCCTTTAAAAGTTCAAGGAGCTCAAACGCTCTATTACATGCATAGTAATAATGACCTACAAAACTCAGACCTGGGTCAAACAGCACTACTAGGTCCTTAATAAGCTTAAGTAGTTCTAACAAAATATCATAGAGGTGGTAACCAAATAAATTTGATTGAGTATCTTTGTGGAAATGCATAATTTTACACTCATCCAATGAAAGTCCGTTATCCAAACACCATCCCGCCAAGCTATCGAGGTCACCTTGCAACAAAAAGCAGTCCGCAATGTCTTCAATTGCTCTAAATATCTTCAAGTCTCATCAGCATAGAGTAGTATTTGGTTGTTATAAAATGAGGAATACCATTTATGAAACAAAAAGTAAAGTCCCTCAGGGACACCTGATTTTACAATTATTTCTTCGGATATTTTTTTTTTATTTTCACACACAGCTTTCTGTTTGCAACGTAGCTTCCCAGCCAAGACATTAAAGGTCCATGAATCCCCAAGACAGCCAATTTGGGGATTAAGACCCTCTGATCAGCGCCTTGAAGAAATCGGTGTAGATCACATCCACTTGAGACCGTCTCGCAAAGGCATCCAACACATGTTCCTCCAGGACCATCAAATTCGTAGCAGTAGTTAATAATAATGTTTTTAAGTGGGAACCTCACTTTATCTATCACTAGGCACTCATTGATTTTAGAAACGGGTCGATAATTCTCAACAAACCTTCTATTTCCACTTTTAAGAAAGGGGACTACATACGACTTTTTCCGCTCGTCTGGAAGCACACCAGTGGACAAAGACAAATCAAAAACCCTTAGCAACACTTGAGATAAGAACGATATTTATAAATAAAAAGTGGTGAAATATCAACGGGACCACTACTATGCCTGAGGTTTAAAGTTTCTATTTTGGTAAATATATCCAACATGCCGTTATGGGATACTTATCAAATCAAATCAAATATGCTTTATTGTCAGAAGATTTTCTCTCATTGACAAAGCTGTTTAAAAAGAAAACTTAGCACTAATTCATATATGTAGCATGTAGCATGTAACTGTAATTTTTAAATTCTGACATACAAAAAAAGGTTAAAATGGTAAAAATTAATATATAAAATAAATATAACAAAATACAATTAGAAGTCAAAGCATTACAGGTAATTCAAACTAACAACCCTTATAGCAATTATAGCATAACATCCTATGAAGAGCTCATAATGCAAGAATATGATATTCAAGTGGTCATTGATATAGAGCAATAGAGCTTTATTATCAGAAGAAATAATTTCTCATTGACAAAGCAGTACATGACATGAATACATTTAAATATAACAAAATACAATTACAATTAATTCACAATATGTCAACAGTTAAAATCCATTATGGATGTCCATATGCATGGACTACTCTAAATTACCCGTCATAAACTCGTCGACTGAATAATAGGCCTTCTCGACCAAAAGTTTTTTATCATCTCTTCGAAATGTCATTAAGTTTGAGACATTCCGAAGTCTCTGTGGAAGTTTATTGAATATTTCTTTGCTCTTATAAAACAGCGAATTCTGGATAAGACCAGAAGAAGGAATGGGCAAGCCAATAGTGCGCGCGCTTCTTGTATTGTGGCAAGAAGACCTGTCAATATCCGTTGCATGTTTCTTATACATCAGACACACAGTCTCCAATATGAAAATACTGGGTAGGGTGAGAATTCCCTGGGCAAGAAACAGAGGCCTACAGGAATCTCTGGGTGCAGCCCGACAAAGATATCTTAGGGCTCTCTTTTGCAAAATAAACAGCGAGTTAAAAAGATATCGAGAACAAGATCCCCAAAAGCGTATCCCGTATCGAAGATGACTTTCAATAAGCGCGAAATAAGCATTTCTAGCTACCTCTGTATTCAATTCGCTAGATATTATTCTTATTGCATAGAACCCAGACGCAAGTCTCGCAGAAATGTTGGAAACATGCGTAGCAAACTTCAGGGCTCCATCTATATATATTCCCAGAAAACTCACAACATCCGCACAACCTACACTCATGTTATCAATTGAAACATCAACATCATCACACTTAAAGCTGACAACGTTGGTTTTTGAAGCATTAAAAACCAGAAGGTTGGAATCACACCACCTTCCAATCCTTGCCAGATCACTATTAATAATTTCCCCCAGTAACTCGATATCCCGGTGGTGCCAGAGGATAGTCGTGTCATCCGCGAAAATCGTAAAAAAGCCATCAATGTCAATAGAGGGGAGATCGTTGATATATATCAGGAACAACAGCGGCCCCAAAACCGATCCCTGAGGAACACCGGCCGTCGTCACCATAGGCGCCGACACCCGATCCCTCAACACCACTGTCTGAGAGCGATCCGACAAGTAGGACCTGAACCAGTCCAAGGCAACGCCCCTGAAACCATAAACTTCAAGCTTCTGCAACAGTATTCTGTGACTCACGCAATCGAACGCTTTTGACAAATCACAGAACACTGCCGCAGCCGCTTCACCCCCGTTCAGCTGGAGATATAATTTTTCCAAAAAGGAAAAAATGGCATCATTAGTACTCCTAGAGTGCCGAAATCCAAACTGCTCCGACCCCAGAATGGAATGCTTCTGCAAAAACGCCAAGGCCCTTCCTTTCACTAGCTTCTCCACAATCTTCGAAAGTGTCGGGAGGAGGGATATGGGTCTGTAACTCGAAGGGTCTCCATGATCCCCACCCTTAAAAAGAGGCAAAACCTGAGCCCTCTTAAGGCAAGATGGAAATGTTCCTTTACAAAACGAGTCATTTATAGAAGCTGCCATAGCCACAAGAGCTTCATCCGGAAGAGCAAGGAAAATTCGCAGTGAAATCTCGTCCCAACCTGATGCATTTTTATTTTTTATTTCCCCAAATATTTCTTTTAGTTCAAAAATATCAGCCGGAGTCAAATAAAACGAGTCACAGACCGAAACTTTTCCCAGATAATGCAGTGGACTTCCTGGATTATTTATATTTTTTGAAAGTGAGGAAGCGATTGAGCAGTAAAAGGAATTCAATCAGTCCACAGAGATGTCATTTACGATCCTCCATGCTTCCCTTGGTCTGCTACCTGCAGTATCAAGTCTCTCACCATAGTAGAGAACTTTAGCAGCTCTAATAGTTCTTCTATACACCCTACGATAATTATTGTAGTATGATACAAAAAAAAAACACTATCAATAGCATATTTACGGATAAAGTGCAAAGCACGCATGTTCCTGGCAGAGATTCTCAATCCCAGTGTAAACCATTTTTTTTTATTTTTACGTGTACGAAGTTTCAAAGGAAATGCTCTATCAAAAACATGCTCTAGAAAAAGTGTACCGTGCAACCCCTCAAGTGGATCATCATAGCTCAAGACACCATTCCAGTTCACCCCGCGACACAATCTCGAGAACTTACCATAACCATCCCTGTTATAAATCCTACACCTAGTCCTTCCCGGAGTGGCTCCAAGACTTTCCAATTCAAATTCACACAATACAGCCTCATGATCAGATAAACCAGCTGATATGACGTCACATTTTACCTTATCAGAAACAAAATTTGAACACACATAGTCAAGACAAGTGGACGACGTAGCTGTTATGCGCGTACCTGTGTCTACATGCATTTTTAAATTAAACGAATTCAACAAGTTTTTCAACTGCTGAACTTCACGCTTATGAGCATCGGCAAAGTTGATATTCAAATCCCCCCCAAGAATAACGGATGCAAGCGGAGGAAGTCTGGAAAGCAATAGCTCAAGTCTGTCAATAAATGCCGGAATATCACCATTGGAAGGTCTGTATAAACAAAGTATAAAGAGATTGGATACAGCCACATGAATAAGTGAAAATTCAAATTCCCTTTCCGCAGTTAAATTGTTATGCCCAGCAACATTCCCGCACTTACATCTGGCAAAAAGACTCTCACTGACAAGTATTGCAGTTCCGCCGTGCATAAATGTGCTTCTACAAAATAAGGACACCACACAATAATTGGGCAATGATAGAGGTTCACCCTTTTTGAGCCAGTGCTCAGTAAGCAGAATGACATCAGGATAGTAGACCTGTTCAAGAAACAATTCAAATTCATTACATTTGCCTCTAACGGAGGACTGAATGTTTAAAAGAAGTAGTGAAAGATTAAGAGTACCGTTGCGCTTATTCACACTAAAAAAGAACTATGACTGGGATGGCGCGGGAGGGTACTTCCCTCAACAACGGTCGATTGACCCATCCTGATATCCTCCGCTCCCGCACTAACCTGACATTTGTTCGGTGATTCGTACTCTACACTCTGACTATCCCGAACAGAAGATACATCACTGTTATCAATAGACACATTATTTACCCCACTAAGACCCCTAGAACTATGGAATATCTGATCTCGCAAATATCTAGAGAGTAGAATTTTGCTGGCGTAGGAAGGTGCACCAATCCATGATCTTTCCCCCTCATGCATGAAGTTATCCATGGAAATAAATAGAGTTTCCCGGAGATTATAGTGAACATATCTCTGAATGCAAGAATTAACCCTATAAATAAACTGATTAAGTACCCTTCTCTGTGATGCATAAGGAGATCCGATCAGAATTAGGTTAGTTCCATTAGACAGCAATCTAAGTTTTTTTAAACTATCCTGGCCAACTTCAATTCCCCTTCTCGCGTTTTCACAACCAAAAAGCACAAGAATATAATCTGACCTTGTCAAGTTTACAGGATATCGCAACGCTATGTCAATAGCCTCAGAAAATAATAACCCAGACTCATACTGACAATTTAAGTCATAATTCGATTGAGTAGCACGCTTTATAAGATTTGCGCACCCTTTAACACTCAGATCATCCCCCATAATACAAAAACCTTCCTTTTTAATATACTCTTTATGTCTTTTTTCTTTAGAGATATTAGAAGTCTGGGTGGCCCCCCGATGATTATCGGCTTCCATCATTTTATTTCTGGTAGACACTCCGGCAGGTCAATTTGGAGAATTCTTCTTCAAGGATTCCTTAAGCTTGGATATCTCTTCACAGTACATATTATTTCCCTTCTCAAGTATGCGAATAGAGTCAATCATCTCTCTGTTTATACCCGTCATCTCCTTCAAATCCCCTTCAACTGTACCCATTTTTTGACGACATTGGTCAAGCTCCGCAACAACCTGTTCCTTACTCTCGCTAACTTAATTTATTTCTTCTTTCAACCGAATAATCGTCTCCTGCAATTCCTTCACTTTATCCGTGTAAGCCTTCTCCGTCTCAAAAACGTCATCCTTAAAGTCCTCAGTTAATCTTCTTTGCTTGGAAATAAAGTCATCCCTTTGCTTTATTTTTAAGCTGATCTTATTATTCTCCTCCTCGAGGCTCTGAATTCTTTGCCTATAGTTCTTTTCAGCCTTTTCAGCTAATAAGGCTTGCTGGTTTAGTTTAGATTTTAAATCAGCCATAGTTTTTGATATTCTCGCATTTTCAGCCTCGCTATCGTTCACAGATGCATCAACGATGTTCCTTAACTTTTTAATTTTTGCGATATCCCCAAAATAATGTTTGCAGTCCAAGCAATAAAATAAGATACTTCGTTGATTCTTAAAAACAGCATGTGCCTCCGTGGTACTTAAATTAGCACAGGTCTTGCAGATTACCAGGTTGCACCCATCACAACTTGCACCAAAGGTCTCATCCTCCTTCGGCCTAGCTTTAAAAACACATTTTTTATTACAATAAGAACAGTCCAATTCCGACATGCTAAGATAATTTAAATTTAAGCTCCAACACCGTGCATCAAAACGAGCATGAACGAGACAACAGAGTCCATGAAGATATCAGCCTCGCTCCGGCGTTGCCAAATCCCGACCCCACGAAAATATCAGCCGTCAAATGTGACTCGTAGCAAAGGCCAACATTTACCAAAGTTTAGAAGAAGAAAATCACAACCCCACTATTAGTTTTCAGGATTGGCGGGAAAGTTGAGGCAACGTCGCTTTTTTCCGCACACTTCACTCAACTACAGCACGTCGCCTGTCAACTGTCACCTGATGTTTGGCGGGAAAAATGTAAAGAATAGTATATTATTTTATATAGAGGAAAAGTGCTACTTTTCATGGCGCGCTCGTGTTTAACAGCCGAACGGAGTGAGGCTGGTAATAGAGAGCAAGCCATGAAAAGTAACTTTTCCTCCAAATAAAATATGCTGTTTTTTCTTCAAATGTCGACAAATTAATGCAAAAACATCTCTTTTGAATAGTAATAATATCTAATTATTATTAAAGATAAATGGGTTCGCAAGGCGGCTTAGACCACGGTCGTAGGTGGCCTTGCTTAGACCGGTGTCGGTGAATATAAACATAAAGCTGTCAGTGGACACTGTCAACAATAATTATTTTTTGAAGATTGCGTCTCCGATTGCATTTAAATTCCGTATTGATAAGCAGTTATTGAGTAAGATTAAATATTAACCAATTTGTTCCTAAATTAGTGATTTTTAGAAATGCAGTCACAAATTGAGTGATAAATACAAAATGTAGTTTAATAAATCTTGAGTTGTTGACGCTTATTTTGTTGTCTGTTTGTATTGTATCTATGTTGCTATGACAACACTTTTACCTCCGCCGGCGGAAAAGTGAAAAGTAAAGCTCCGGCGGAGGAAAAACGAAACTTCACGGCCGCCTACACAGTCGAGTAATGACGGATTTACTGACGGTTGAAGAAAAAAACGTTTGTTGTTGTTTAGTTTTCCAATGTGAGTTGAGTGAGTTGTTTGTTATTTTCTACAAAATTTTACCCACCATGTGTGCCAAGAAAAAACACTGAACTACACAGACTGAGCTTTTGGGAGTTTAAAAATCACAAAAACACGATATTTTCACACTAAATCGAGAGGTAAACAAACTCACGTCAACACTTTTTTACATGTCATTAATAAATAAGGTATTAATGCAATTCACATTTGGCCAACTATCACATTTGCTATCTACATAGGCCCTAGAGAAATGATCCATAAAAATATCAGCTATTACCCTGGGATCATCTAACTTAATGTCACCAAATGTCATGTTGCTAGGTAAGTCATAATATTTGCGTTTATAATGCACAGAACTGCCCTGAATCAGTATTTGAGCTTTCTAGTTCTCTGATCTTATCTGTACGACATTTTTCTGCCAGTAGCTTACATTCTTTCCGAATGTGGAAAAAAATGTCATCTGTTGCAGTACATGACCGTTTAAATTTCTTATGAGCACCTTTTTTTCTAAAAATAGCACCTCTCACTTCTCTTTTCGTATCTGTTTTTACATCTATGTTTCAGAACAAAAAGCTCAACACAATCATACATTATATCATAAAAATATTGTATTGATAAATTAACATCAGTGAATTCATGCAAAAAATCCCAATCTATATTACCAAGATATTCATTAATTAAAATTTAATTAGCGTTATTATAATCACATTTCCGGCAGGAACGTCAAACTGGTGAGAGGAGTTTGATTACGGGGAGTGAC
>MU182718.1:15442-35845 GCA_016904865.1 Pissodes strobi
AAATTCCGCATGTGTATTTACCATACAGAGACCTTGAAAAAGCCTCCTTACAACTTTGCTCTAAAGTCAACAGGAGAGCAAATATTTGGGCAGTTTAAAATTTGCATGGGATTTCCTATGTTTCCAATCACGATGCACCACCCGGTATACAGACGTTCACTCGTGACCGAGTTGGGTGCAGAGAACCGTGGGGCAGTCCACTGCGGGCGCTGGCATTGTTGTGCTTTATTAGTGATTACCTAATAGTGGGTATTTCTAGACTTCGGTTCATATTATTTTTAATGAAAACAACTTCTACTTGCCCTTTTTCCAATAAGGTACCTTGGGACGCCCGCGCTTTTGATCATTTAATGTTTTGTTGTTGGGCCAAACATGATCAGCTATACCCGATCTTGTTGTTTCATACCTCTGTGTTTATTTCTTGTGTTGTTCTATTCTTACATTTAATGGACATTTTGCTTCCCCGATAAGTTCAGAACCAAGATTTGTTTTTTAAGACGCCTCTTAGTGCTGATCCAGACTTAAAGACTGTTTTGATTTTGTAGTGATATCTATTCGGCTAATCTTTTCGAACCATATGAAATGATTGCATCTATTGTACATTGCAGTTCTCTATAATCTTATTGACGGACCTTTTAGTACAACCATTCTGAAGCAGATCCGTCTTGATATTGCCCAATTCAGTCTCAAGAGAGAGTTGGTCATAATGTAGTTGCTCATTTACATGGCATTTTAATTAATTATCGCTTGGTTGCTTGAGAATGATTGGAAATTAAGATACTGACCCGTAGGGGTGGACTTCCTTTATACATCAGAATTAATTCATTTATTCTTCTAACTGATAAGAACATCTAGAAACGGTAGAGAGCAGTTCTTCACCTTCTCGCTAGCGAATTTAATAGAATCATTTCCAAAATCATAGTGACTGAGAAAGGACTCTATCTGTTCCATTTCAGACCGTCAAAATATCGTCAACATATTGCAGCCAGATTTTTGGGTCACTATCGCGGTGTTAATGACATTAATTTCGAACCACTCCATGTATTATACATTCACCGAAACCGATCGCTAGGCCATCATCCTGGGTATGAAACATAGCTTTAACCTTAGAGTAGAAGTTATGTAGACAGCACTCCAAGAACTCCGTCACTCCTTTCAGAGGGAATGAAGATGTTTACGGAAATGTTCAGGAATAGGCAAGAACGTCAAACTGGTGAGAGCAAGTTGATTACGGGGAGTGACGCCCCCGCCAATCCAAGTTGGCATGGGTTGTAGCCCATCGAATCCCATCGTCCTCCCCCAGGCTAAAGAACACCGACATGCAGGGTCAGGGGCTGGTCAATGACAGTTTGTAACAGGAGGGGCTGCATTGTATTAGCTGGCAGGAACGCCAAACTGGTGAGAGCAGTTTGATTACGGGGAGTGACGCCCCCGCCATTCCGAGTTGCCACAGGATGTGGCCCATCAATTCTCGTCGATCTCGTCCAGGCTGGAGAACACCAAAGTACAAAGACTGGAGCTGATCGCTAACCCAACAAACCCCATTCTTACCCCTGTCAGACTAGGGACCACCAAAGGAATGAGTCTGAGGCCGATGCTTCCAGTGGAAGAGGCCCTAGGTGGTAAATGCATACGCCTACTCGCATCGTCCGGTGAAAGACCGCCCCACCAGAACTGGGAAGCGCTAAGTGGTATTTCCGAATCACGTTCCGCTTCCGCGCTGGTGGTTCCGGGTTCCTCAGTAGGGGGAATATATGGACATGATGGTGCTTCCAGGATGAAAATATTCCAGAAGTAAACTTCCCGGCCATTCGGATCTCCGGGCGCTGGGTGGCCCTGGAAGCCCTTCATTTTGCATTTCACAGACAGCAAAGATACCGAACCACTTTAGAATAGATTTCTGCAACATAAGAGGCCTAAATACAAACATAGATTCGGTACACCAACATCTACAAGCAAATAGGCTACACACACTAGCCCTTACAGAAACACAAGTAAACAACAGTAAACTAGGGATAGTTTACTGGTTACGACTTGTACAGCCGATTTAGACATAAGTTCGCAATATGCTTTTTTGTCCGAACCTTTCATGTCACCGCGAGGAAACTTTTGAACCGAACAACCTTGACGTCATGTGGCTCAAGTTCGCCGCCAAGGGAGTAGCCAAGTTTATAGTTTATAGTTGTCTCTATCGCCCTCCGAACGATAGAGCCTACCAAAGCTTTTTACAACACTAACAACCACTTTTGACGCAATAAATATGGCATTACAACTCTGCAAACTGGGACGATCTAAGGTAGTTCTACCTACATTTTCCATGGCTCGACGTCTGCTTTGGCACTAACGACCCGTCCGTCAGTCTGCTGCGAAAAGATTATGCAAGTAATCTCCTCAGGAATGGAAGCATACATCCCAAATTCCATCAATTTACCGTCAAAAAGAAGTCCCTGGTTCGACAGAAGATGTGAAAGACCTGTAGGTAGGAAACAGCAAGCCTAGAAGTACTGGCAGCTAAATCAGACCGCTGAAAATCGTAATTATTTTGTCGAAGCGAGAAACGAATGCAAATGTGTGATCGACGAAACTAAGAACAAACACAATCAAAGGATCAGGAATAAACTTTTGCAATGCCCCAGTGGCTCCAGGAATTTCGGGTCGGTAGCAAAGGCAGTAAGTAACAACTTTACATAAACGTCTCTCCCGCCTTTGACAGACGAACGTGGCATCACGGCGACTACAGCCAAGGAAAATCAAACATGCTCGCCAAAATGTTTTCATCGCACTCTACCTTAGACGTCCCCCAAGGCAAGGCTCTCCCCACTATATCGAACATCAACACTACCATGGCAGAAGTCAAGTTTTATCACCGTGATATTCGTAAAATCCTTAAAGAACTAGATACGCAAAAGGCATCAGGACCGGACGGAATATCTGCCATCGTGTTAAGGAACTGCACCAACGAACTAACACCCGTTTTTCCCAGGCTTTTTTCTCCGTCTTGTGGACTAGGGACTTACCCATCTTCTTGGAAAGTCTCTCGAGTGCAACCTGTTCCAAAAAAGGCAAGAAAACCACGCCCTCAAACTGTCGCTTCCAATAATCTCCAAAGTCATTGAACGTGTAGTCAATCAGCAACTACTCAAGTATCTCGAGAACAACAAAATAATCAGCGATAATCAATACGGCTTTCGCAAAGATAGATCGACAGGAGATATATTGGCCTATGCCACTCGTATGTGGAGTAGGGCAATTGAGAACTACGGAGAGCATCGAGCGATTGCGTTGGATATTTCGAAGGCAATCGACAGAGTTTGGCATACGGACTGCTCAGCAAGCTGCCGTTCTTCGGACTGCCAGCCTCTCTCTGCTGGCTTGCCAGTTTCCGCATCAAATCCCATCGTCCTCCATCAGGCTGGAGAACACCAAAGTACAAAGTCTGGAGCCGATCAATGACAGTTTGTGACAAGAGGGGCTGCATTGTATTGGCTGGCAGGAACGTCAAACTGGTGAGAGGAGTTTGATTACGGGGAGTGATGCCCCCGCCATTCCGAGATGCCATGGGATATGGCCCATCAAATCCCATCGTCCTCCCCCAGGCTGGAGAACATCAAAGTGCAAAGTCTGGAGCCGATTAATGACAGTTTGTGACAAGAGGGGCTGCATTGTATTGGCTGGCAGGAACGTCAAACTGGTGAGAGCAGTTTGATTACGGGGAGTGACGCCCCCACCATTCCGAGTTGCCACGGGATGTGGCCCATCAAATCCCATCGTCTTCCTCCAGGCTGGAGAACACCAAAGTACAAAGTCTGGAGCTGATCTCTGGGGAGTGATCCAACAAACCCCATTTTTACCCCTGTCAGACTAGGGACCGCCAAAGGAATGAGTCTGAGGCCGATGCTTCGAGTGGAAGCGGCCCTAGGTGGTAGATGTGAAAAGACCACCCCACCAGAATTGGGAAGCGCTAAGTGGTTTTCCCAAATCACGTTCCGCTTCCGCGCTGGTGGTCCCGGGTTCCACAGTAGGAATATATGGACATGATGGTGCTTCCAGGATCAAAATATTCCGGAAGTAAACTCCCCGGCCATTCGGATCTCCAGGCGCTGGGTGGCCCTGGGAGCTCTTCATTCCGCATTTCACAGGCAGCAAAGATGCCGAACCAATTTAGAATAGATTTCTGCAACATAAGAGGCTTAAATAGAAACATAAATTCGGTACACCAACATCTACAAGCAAATAGACCACACATATTAGCCCTTACAGAAACACAAGTATGTTCTACAACAACAACAGTGAACCACCTCTATCCTGGTTACCACTTACATACCCGATTTAGATATAAGTTCGGAATATGCCTTTTTGTCCGAAGCGACCTTTCATGTCACCGCGAGGAAATACTCGAACCGAACAACCTTGACGTCATGAGGCTCAAGTTCACCGCCAAGGGATTAACCAAGTTTATATGTTGTCTCTATCGCCCTCTGAGCGATAGAGCCTACCAAATCTTTTTCTCAACACTAGCTACCACTTTTGACTCAATACAGGTCGATCACCCCAGTTCAGAGATAATCGTTCTGGGAGGCTTCAATGCCCACAACAGCAACTGGCTCAAACATCACAACAAGACCGACAACGAAGGTAGAGAAGCTGAAGCATTTGCCATCAGCTGCGGGCTTACTCAACTTGTAGACGAACCAACTCGAATTTTAGAGAGGGGCGAATTCGCCGCCCTCTTGGATCTTTTTCTGACCACCAATCCTGACCAGTACAAGGTTACAGTTGGTCCGCCATTAGGTACCTCCGACCACAAACTTATTACAACGGTTTGTGAATTGCCACCCATACAGAAGGATCCACCATTGCCTCGCAAAATCTGGCATTACAATTCTGCAAACTGGGACGACCTAAGGCACTTCTACCTAAATTTTCCTTGGCTCGACGTCTGCTTTGCCACTAACGACCCGTCAGACTGCTGCGAAGAGATCATGCAAGTAATCTCCTCAGGAATGGAAGCATACATCCCAAATTCCATCAAGTTACCATCAAAAGGAAAGCCCTGGTTCGACAAAAGATGCGAAAGAGCTGTAGGAAGGAAACAGCAAGCCTATAAGTACTGGCAGCAAAATCAGACCGCTGAAAATCGCAATTATTTTATCGAAGCGAGAAGCGACTGCAAGCATGTGATCGACGAAACTAAGGACAAACACAATCAAAGGGTCAGGAATAAACTTTTGCAATGCCCCAGTGGTTCCAGGAATTTCTGGTCGGTAGCAAAGGCAGTAAGTAACAACTTTACAAAAACGTCTCTCCCACCTTTGACGGACGAACGTGGCATCACGGCGACTACAGCCAAGGAAAAAGCAAACATGCTCGCCAAAATGTTTTCATCGCACTCTACCTTAGACGTTCCCCAAGGCAAGACTCTCCCCACCATACCGAACATCAACACTACCATGACAGAAGTCAAGTTTTCTCACCGTGATATTCGCAAAATCCTTAAAGAACTAGATACGCAAAATGCATCAGGACCGGACGGAATACCTGCCATCGTGCTAAAGAACTGCGCCAACGAACTAACACCCGTTTTTTCCAGGCTTTTTTTCTCTTTCTTACAGAAAAGGGATTTACCCATCCTCTTGGAAAGTCGCTCGAGTGCAACCTGTTCCAAAAAAAGGCAAGAAAACCACGCCCTCAAACTATCGCCCAATTGCTTTGCTTCCAATAATCTCCAAAGTCATGGAACGTGTAGTCAACCAGCAACTACTCAAGTACCTCGAGAGCAACAGAATAAGCAGCGATAATCAATACGGCTTTCGCAAAGAGAGATCGACAGGAGATATATTGGCCTATGTCACTCATATATGGAGTAGGGCAATTGAAAACTACGGAGAGTCTCGAGCGATTGCGTTGGATATTTCAAACGCATTCGACAGAGTTTGGCATGACGGACTGCTCAACAAACTGCCGTCCTTGGGACTGCCCGCCTTTCTCTGCAGCTGGCTTGCCAGTTTCCTTAAGAACCGATCCCTACACGTTGCAGTCGATGGACACATCTCGGACACATTCACCATCAACGCGGGCGTGCCTCAGGGCGCAATACTTTCACCAACTCTGTTCCTCATCTATATTAATGACCTGCTGATCGAAACGCATAATTCTGTTTACAGTTTTGCAGATGACAGTACCCTTGTCTCCCAATTTAGATCAGAAAAACCCTTACCAGTGACTGAGACTCATCACCGTAGACAGGAGCAGATTACAGCAATTAATCAAGACCTGGAGAAAGTTCAAACCTGGGGCGACCGAAATTTGGTCCAGTTCAATGCAGCAAAGACCCAAGCAGCAACGTTTACTAAGAGGGCCAATACAGCGGGCCCTGACATCATTATGGCAGGATCGACCATTCCTTCATCCTCGTCAATCGGGCTGCTGGGTGCATGACCATGTTGCTAACATCGCAAAATCAGCCTCCCAGAAGCTTGGTGCGCTATTTCGCAACAAAAAACTCTATACACCGCAGCAGTTGCTCTTGCTATATACAGCGCAAATAAGACCGTACTTAGAATATTGCTCACATATCTGGGGTGCCGCACCAAAGCATATCCTAAAGCTGCTGGATTCCATTCAGAAGAGGGCTGTGCGTCTCGTCGGCCATCCGGAGTTGACCCGGAATCTCGATAGTCTGGAACATCGCAGACATGTGGCCGAGATGTCTCTGTTTTACAGATACTTTCACGGCAGATGTTCCCAGGATTTGGCCCGCATAATCCCGCCCCTGGCAACTCCTGTCAGACAGTCCCGACAGACGGCAGGAGCGCACCAGTTCGTCGTACAACTAGAAACACCTAGAACATCGCTTTACCAGAACTCCTTTGTCTGGCGCACTGCATCACTGTGGAACTCACTTCCAGGACATCTGTTTCCCACTAATTACAACCTACAAATATTCGAGAACCGTGTCAATCAACATCTTCGCTCACACACCGCTCGTCGAGCGCCATAGGATCTCCCTATAGTGAGTGTGCCACTGCCATAAAAAAAAACAATCTCTGCACCGTGCAATTGGTGGACACATCTCAGACACATTCACCATTAATGCGGGCGTGCTTCAGGGCTCAATACTTTCACCAACTCTGTTCCTCATCTATATTAATGACCTGCTGACCGAAACGAATAATCTCTTTACAGTTTTGCAGATAACAGTACCCTTGTCTTCCAATTTAGATCAGAAAAACCTTTACCAGCGACTGAGACTTATCACCGCAGACAGAAGCAGATTACAGCAATTAATCAAGACCTGGAGAAAGTTCAAACTTGGGACTGGGACGACAGAAATTTGGTCTAGTTCAATGCAGCAAAGTCCCAAGCAGCCACGTTTACCAAGAGGGCCAATAGGGCGGGCCCTGACATTATTATGGCAGGATCGACCATTTCTTCATCCTCGTCAATCGGACTGCTGGGTGTCTCGGTTAACAGCAATATGTCCTGGCATGACCACGTTACGTTGCTAACATCGCAAAATCAGCCTCCCAGAAGCTTGGTGCGCTATTTCGCAACAAAAAACTGTATACATCGCAGCAGTTGCTCTTGCTATACAAAGCGCAAATAAGACCGTGATTAGAATATTGCTCACACATCTGGGGTGCCGCACCAAAGCATATCCTAAAGCTGCTGGATTCCATTCAGAAGAGGGCTGTGCGTCTCGTCGGCCATCCGGAGTTGACCGGGAATCTGGATAGTCTGGAACACCGCAGACATGTGACCGAGATGTCCCTGTTTTACAGATACTTTCACGGCAGATATTCTCAGGATTTGGCCCGCTGCATCCCGCCCCTGGCAACGCCTGTCAGACAGTCACGACAGACGGCACTAGCGCACCAGTTCGTCGTACAACTGGAAGCACCTAGGACATCGCTTTACAAGAACTCCTTTGTCTTCAACGGTTCCAAACCGTACGGAGTTTGCGCATAGCCATATAAGCGACGCTTATATCGTTATGCGCAAACTCCGGACGGTTTGAAACCGTTTGAAATCGCTGCTAGAACAGACCTAATGATAAGGATATATTATTTCGCTATGCCGTATAAATTAGTGTAGCTCTGAGGTAGTAAACGAGAAATCAACCCTCCTTCCTACACCTGCATTATAGTCCGGGAGCCAGCGTCAATTTTTGGTAATTATTTTAGACCGCTTGAATTCAACTTATATAGCATGTTCTTATATAGAGAAACACTGAACCGACCGTCAGCTGGACCGTCAGCGCTGGATGCTGCGGCGCCGGCGGGAAGACGAGATAGTTGTAAAAAATGGAATTCGGAATTATCTTAGACCGGTTGAATTTTTCATGATAAATTGCCTATGTTACCTAGTTTAAAAAATGAATAGTCAGCTGCGTGCCGAGCAAAATTTTTTTACATGACTTAGGACTCATGTAGAAATATGAAAATAATAGTCAGCTGGGTGCATCGTATGACAAAGACCCAGCTGGAGCAATAAAGTATCATTACGCTCATACATCCAAGCGGCGCGCGGTAGTTTAAGTGGTCCGACTGACGATCTTCGTCTCAATATGCATTCAGCTGATTAGAATTTTCCAATTTTAGTTCATGAAAACTATTATACGGCTAAATATCAATTAAATATTCATTGATTTACCAAAGATACAGTTAGGTAAAATCCGCATATCATTAACTCTTAAAATTAATTTTTTTTACTCAGATATTCTCGAAATATTCGAAAATTATTTATTCAACGATTTATCAAAAATATAGTTACGTAAAGTTCACATATTATTAACGCATAAAATTGAGGTTTTTATTTCATTCAGATAGTGTGGAAATATTCGGAAAGAAATATTTATAATGAGTGTATGTTATTAAACATTATCTTCATCATTGCTCTGGTTGTCGTCTGATGAATCATCTATTTCAGTATCATCGTTGATGTCTCCTGCCTCTGTTTCACTGTTATCTGTAGAAAACACATAAAAAAAATATTTATCAAAATCATGTTGATTGACATGTTTTTCTGAAAAAATAGAAAAATATGTTTTTTCATACCTTCAAACTCTTCATCAATATTTGTGATTGTAATTGACGGCGGCAATTGATCTCCTTCAAACCATTTGAAAAAATACTTTTCATCTCTTCCCAACCGTAGTCAGATGGCGAGAACTCGGATGGTATGGGAAGATGTGCATGACTCCAGAGATGTGCGATATATGATGTTCGGAGAAAATGTTGATGTAGTTCAGATTTGCATGGCGGGAACATGGAACCATCAATTCCTTTTTCTAAATGCAGTATTTGCTTATTGTTCTTACTGCTAAACGCTTTTGTAAAGGTTTTTGTACGAGCAACGTTGACGTCATTAATTCTTTCAAATGCATACAATTTACAAACATAATCTTCCAGTGTTGCAAAAAGTTGATTTAATTTGCTATGAGGTAGATTTGAAATTTCACTCAAAGCTTGAATATATGTTGGCTACTTTCGTAGGATGTTCAACGTTTTTTTTGCCTTTTCGATAGAAGGCTGGATTAAAATCACAGCGCATGAAATGTTGGCAACGACGAACATAATTCTGCACCCAAGGTCTCATACAACTTCGTGATATTGATGTTTCTTTGATAATTGCCAGTACCGACATGCATTGAAATTTCTAAATTACTTTTAATGAAATTCATATCTGCAAGCATAATCACCAAAATGTCAGTATCTGAGCATCTTATTGTCACATGGGCGTCAAAATCCACATTGCAAACATGATACACAATTTTCGTGTCGGCTTCTTCGGGACCCGTACATGACAAGTGTGGTTCTATTGTTGTTATTACTTTATTTTCTTGTACCTCATATTTATAGCAGTGTAGATATTTCACATAAATTATTTTTTCTTCAAACGTCAGTAAATCCGTCATTACTCGACTGTGTAGGCGGTAGTGAAGTTTCGTTTTTCCTCCGCCGGAGCTTTACTTTTCACTTTTCCGCCGGCGGAGGTAAAAGTGTTATCATAGCAACATAGATACAATACAAACAAACATCAAAATAAGCGTCAACAACTCAAGAGTTATTAAACTAAAATTTGTATTTATCACTCAATGTGTGACTGCATTTCTAAAAATCACTAATTTAGGAACAAATTGGTTATTATTTAATCGAACTTACTCAATAACTGCTTATCAATACGGAATTAAAACGCAATAGAAGACGCAATTTTAAAAATATAATTATTGTTGACAGTGTCCACTGACAGCTTTATGTTACATTACTATAGCAACAACCTGAGCCTATTCACCGACACCGCACCGGTCTAAGCCGCCTTGCGAACCCACTTATCTTTAATAATAATTATTATTACTATTAAAAAGAGACTTTTTGCATTAATTTGTCGACATTTGAAGAAAAAACACCATATTTTATTTGGAGGAAAAGTTACTTTTCATGGCTTGCTCTCTATTACCAGCATCACTCCGTTCGGCTGTTAAACACGAGCGCGCCATGAAAAGTATTACTTTTCCTCCATATAAAATAATATACTATTATTCCCAATAAATGGCGCCATGTAATCCTTTGAGCAATCTTCGATAATAAATTCAACCAAAGCTTCTTTAAAATATATATTTTTCAATGCGTCAGAGAAATTCGGTTCGTCCCATTTATATTTTTCCATCAAGAAAAGGATTACATGGCGCCATTTATTGGGAATAAAATAATTTATGTGAATTATCTACACTGCTATAAATATGAAGTACAACAAAACAAAGTAATAACAACAATAGAACCACAGTTGTCATGTACCGGTCACGAAGAAGTCGACACAAAAATTGTGTTTCATGTTTGCAATGTGGATTTTGATGCCCATGTGACAATAAGATGCCCAGATACTGACATTTTGGTGATTATGGTTGCAAATATGAATTTCATTAAAAGTAATTTAAAAATCTCAATGTATGTCGGTACTGGAAATAATCAAAAAAACATCAATATCACGAAGTTGTATGAGACATTGGGTGCAGAGTTATGTTCGTCGTTGCCAGTTTTCATACGCTCATGGGCTGTGATTTTAATCCAGCTTTCTATGGAAAAAGCAAAAAAAAAACCGTTGCACACTTTACGAAAGTCGCCAACATATATTCAAGCTTTGAGTGAAATTTCAAATCTATCTCATAGCAATTTAAATCAACTTTTTGCAACACTGGAAGATTATGTTTGTAAATTATATGCATTTGAAAGAATTAATGACGTCAACTTTCTCGTACAAAATCCTTTAAAAAATCATTTAGCAGTAAAAATAATCAGCAAATACTGAATTTAGAAAAAGAAAATGATGGTTCCATGTTCCCGCCTTGCAGATCTGAACTGCGTCAACATTTTCTCCGAACATCATCGCGCATTTCTGGAGTCACGCACATCTTCCGATACCATCCGAATTCTCGCCATCTGACTAAGGAGATGAAAAGTATTTTTTCCAATGGTATGAACGAGATCAATTGCCGCCATCTTGCCGTCAATTACAAGCGTCACAAGTATTGATGAAGGCTTTGAAGGTATGGAAAACTAATTTTTCCATTTTCTCAGGAAAACATGTCCATCAACATGATTTTGATAAATATTTTTTTTTTGGTTTCTTTTGTACAGATAACAATAAAACAGAGGCAGGAGATATTCACGATGACATTGAAATAGATTATTCATGAGACGACAATCAATGCAATGAGGAAGATAATTCTTAATACAATGAACTCATTTTAAACATTTTTTTCCGATTATTTCAACAATATCTGAATGAAAACAAACTCAAATTTATGCGTTAATTATATGTGACCTTTACGTAACTATATTTTTGGTAAATCATTGAATAAAGAATTTTCGAATATTTCAACAATATCTCAATAAAAAAAAACTGAATTTTAAGTGTTAAGGATGTGTGGACTTCACCTAACTGTATCTTTGGTAAAACAATGAATATTTAGTTGAAATTTAGCTACATAATAGTTCTAATAAACTAAAATTGGAAAATTCTAATCAGCTGAATGCATATTGAGACGAAGGTCGTCAGTTGGACCACTTAGACTAGCCCGCGCCCCATGGATGTATGAGCGTTATGATAATTTATTGCTCCAGCTGACGGTCTTTGTCGTACGACGCACCCAGCTGACTATTATTTTCATATTTCTACATGAGTCCTAAGGCATGTAAAAAATTTCAGTCGGTTATAAATCATTTTTTTTTTCAATTTTATTACCACTTCTCATGACCAGCTGACGTACAACGCTGCTTCGGACACGCAGCTGACTATTTATTTTTTAAACTATGTAACATGGACAATTTATCATAAAAAATTCAACCGGTCTAAAATAATTCCGAATTCCATTTTTTTTACAACTATCTCATCTTCCCGCCGCAGCATCCAGCGCCGGTAGCCCAGCTGACGGTCGGTTGAGTGTTTGTCTATATAGGAACATACTATATAAGTTAAATTCAAACGATCTAAAATTCATGCCAAAAATTGACGCTGGCTCCCGGACTATTAGGGATGGTGACTTGAATCAACGTATAATTTGATTATGACAATATAATATTTTACATAATAATGACTTTTGATAACATGTACATTTTAAGTGGTGCATATATTTGCAAGGGGAAATTGAATTTTCCGACCCAGGTGGGTCTTTTTGGCCTTGTACGGCCTTATTACACTTAGGTGGTACTTATAAATGTAATTTTGTGACAACGAATGCCGTACAAAAAATGGTGCTGCAAAAAATTTAAAAAGGCGATCTTTATTTACTTATACGAGTCGCGTATACTATTTTTTATTTTTTCTTATGCCCTAGGCAGAAAATGTAATTTTTAGCTTGAAGTCATAAGCGAAAATGCTACTTTCCTAAGGTATAAAAATAAATTAATTTCTAAATTTTTTTTACAATAGTATGCTTACAAGTAGACGGATACATATTACTGAAAAAAGTTTTAGCAAATTAACTTCATCACATCACACTAAAAGCATGTGAAAATCACTATAAATAATAATTAATATGGAAAATAATCAAAAACTAATAAAAAAAAGATCACGCAAAGCAACCTGAAGAACTTCATTACTTATATAATCCACACACATAGGACAACGTATACTGGCTAGTGAAAATACTATTTGCAGCTGCAAAGGACCCCGCAGGGAGCTTATGGAAAAGTGGTTCCGGTCAAATTGGCTCAAATTTTGATATGATGTTGTTTTCGAGTTCCCGATCAAAAGTTATCATTGCACCAACGAAATCGTTCGAGCGGTTTTCGAGATATTGGCTGCCAAATCCCATTTTGGGGTATGCGGTAAAATAATATGGCTTAGTATTGAGAGGATACCACAAATTGTAAATGCGGTTTTGTTGTCACATATATGCTACGAAATGACTATAATTATGCTTAAAATATTGAACACATATACTAGGAAACTGAAAAAGCCTTCCACATTGTACAGGGTGTGACAAAAATGAAGCAAAATAATAGCTATCTTTTCCGTCAAATAATAATTATTAATAGTACCGGTAAAATGATATTAACTAGAATATATCTAATAATGCCGTATACGAAATGACCTTAATTATGCTTAAAATATTGAACACATATACTAGGAACCTCAGAAAAGCCTTCCACATTGTACATGGTGTGACAAAAATGAAGCAAAATACTAATAGCTTTCTTTTCCGTCAAATAATTATTATTAATAGTACCGGTAAAATGCATTAACTAGAATATATCTAAAAATGCCGTATATATACCAGATAAGTCAAAAAAGTAATTTTTAACATACAGGGTGCGTCAAAAAATTGCAACAACGCTACCAATAGAAAACATACCTATTTCCTCTCAACGATTTTTTTATTAATACTATACTTCACGAAAATAAATTAAAAAACATGTCAAATACGTACCAGGGAAGGCAAAAACATTATTGTTAATATACAAGGTGAAAGGAAAAGTAACACTTTTCTGTTAGACCGACTTCTTGCCTTTAGCGCGCTATAGCATTATATCGGTCAGTATTATTATTCTCAACTTATTAAGCAAATATTTCTTGGAAATATTTACGGCATTCTGTAAAAAAATATTTGATTATAATTGAATAGAAAAAGCATAACCAGAGTGGTTTTACTTTAAAACAATTCTTACCGTTATAGAACAATTTGAATATTGGCATTGTGTCTTCTGTTACCAGCATCCAAAACCGTTTCTAATAAGGTTGTAGTGGATATTTTACAGTGGCTTCGAATCGCGAGTAACCCAGATACCACAAAACTGACGCAACATTGGCACACGTCCCTAGTGTCCTTGCACCAGATTTACAAGTACAGTAGTATCCTCGAATTGCATCTTCTTGATATTCAATGAACAACTAATGTTTAATCGCATTGCGGTGGCGCGAGTAAATGCGCAACCTAATTATATTTTGATTAACCATTAGTGTATCTATTTGAAGTTCAATATCCGGAATCCTCTGAGTTGTATCTTGAATGAAGGAAGGAGCAAGATTAAGCTACTATATGCCTATAGTAATATTAGTAATGTCCCTTAGATAATCTATATGAAGACGGAGAAACGCAGAGACGTGATTTTGATCTAAACGTCTCCATCTGGCATTTCTATATCAAAGATTTTCTTGTTCGACTCTTTTTTGGAAGTTGTTTATTTCTCTTGACTTTGCCAATATATCACGAGTTAATTGTGCTGTAGCTCCTTGCATAGCTATAAGATCCCGATATTTGTTGATAATAGCACCACAGATCCTGCAGAAGTCCCGTAAGTTTGTATGGGAGATTGGTATCGTTTCTAAGAAAAACCTAAAAATTGTTTGAATATGTCCATTCCTAGCTTCCACAATCCATCGAGTTTTAGTTACTAAACGAGAAGCATTCGCTTCCTCTGTAGTCAGTTGTTGCTGTCCGGTCTTAGTTGGCAAGGCATTCTACACTCAATATCCAATTCTTGTAAAAATGGTATGGCATCGCGGTAACCTCGATCGACAACAAAAATGACATTTTGTTGAAACCAGTTCCGGATTCCTTGAATATCCCTCTGATATTCATTCATTCCTGAGCATTGTTGCGGGAATGTGAAAAGTATGGCCCTGAGTTTAGGTGTTTATAAAAAATGTACATAAATAATTACAT
Organism: Pissodes strobi; assembly: GCA_016904865.1. NCBI lineage: Eukaryota > Metazoa > Arthropoda > Insecta > Coleoptera > Curculionidae > Pissodes > Pissodes strobi. The sequence goes on from MU182718.1 coordinate 30,609, forward strand.
ACCACCTTCACTTGTATGCTGGCTTGTACGCTATGAAACTTTACATATTTCTGTATTCAGTATATAACAAAAAATGGCAAAAAAAGTCGTAGTTAGGTTTTTTATGGCACAATTTTATTTTTTATAATAAATTAACATAAAATACAAATAATAATAAAAATAATAATATTAATAAATACATATAGGTAAAAATAATTCAATAAATTTTGACATAGATTTAAAATAAAACTACTAACCTTAATTAATATAGAACTTCAGAAAGAAGGTACCCAGAAAAAATAAAGATCTTAAAATGGTTAAATAATATAATAAACATTCTTAGAAAAAGGAAAGGATGTTCAAAATTTTAAAATTATGTAAATAAATGAAAATTTATACTTAAAAAAAATAATCATAAGATTCTTAAGCAAAAAAAAAAACATAACTTTTATTGTTGAAAAAAGCATAGAAAAAATTATTCGCTTTCCGAAAGGTCAGAAAAGTCTGAACTTTGCAAGTCAAGTTCGCCAATATCTGAAGGCAAAATATCCTATTACTGTTGCAAACAAAAAAGTCTATTTCCAAATATTCTGTGATATCATTTATATTATCCATGATTTGAAAGTTGTAGTCTTTCTGAAAGATGATATAAATGGATCTGAGGTAAGTAGTAGATTATTCATAATGCCCTTATTTGAGCTTTTTCTAGAAGTTTTTCTTGGGTGGTTCCAACGCACTTTTCGGACCTCTTTATGCCTTGCTTCAAGTGCATCCTCGGCTAGTTGCCCTATGCGCAAATCAAAAAGTTGGATAATCTCAATTCCATGAACTAGAATCTTATGGACACTGCAAGGCATATAGTACCAAGGATATAATTCAATGTAAAGATTTCTCGTGTCCCTCAAAAGCCGTTGAAACTGCACCAACTTGATTTTTTGTCCTATAGACACAACTCTTAAAATTTTTAAATAAGTTCTTTGTCAATGCCGGTTATCGAGGAACTTAACTCTGGGTTTTGAAGAAAACATTCTAGCCGTATTCCCATAATTTGTGGATCCATAGCCTGGTTTTGAGTTGTCAAAATTAATCCCATTTGAACTTTAAAACCCTTCTGAAGTTTTCGTTTTTGGTTTTCAACAAGTTTTTTCTTTCCAGGGTCCTTAACTTGCCAACACTTTATTGGCAATATATATCAAACATTCAAAACAACGGATCCATGAATGAAGGGAAGATAGGCCAAAGTTAAGATTTTCAATTTTTGTCACCCTTTCGAAAACTTTATCTGTGTTCATCTACTTGGAAGACGAACCGCAAATAAAGCACGTTTGCGTTGAGTTTGTTCCTGATAAAGTATTGATACAGCTACCATCTAACATTCTAAAATGAAGAATATAATATCAAAAAATCAGTACCTTTAATATGAATGTTTAAATGTCGTTTTTGTGCACATTGGTACAATACACGCGTTATGAGCTGTCTTTTTCTCCATTTTAGTTCAAATCACAAAATACAAACCAAAAACACTGTCACAGACAAAACAAATAGTATATTATTTTATATGGAGGAAAAGTGATACTTTTCATGGCGCGCTCGTGTTTAACAGCCGAACGGAGTGAGGCTGGTAATAGAGAGCAAGCCATGAAAAGTAACTTTTCCTCCAAATAAAATATGCTGTTTTTTCTTCAAATGTCGACAAATTAATGCAAAAACGTCTCTTTTTAATAGTAATAATATCTAATTATTATTAAAGATAAATGGGTTCGCAAGGCGGCTTATACCACGGTCGTAGGTGGCCTTGCTTAGACTGGTGTCGGTGAATATAATGTAACATAAAGCTGTCAGTGGACACTGTCAACAATAATTATTTTTTTAAGATTCTCCGATTGCGTTTTAATTCCGTACTGATAAGCAGTTATTGAGTAAGTTAGATTAAATAATAACCAATTTGTTCTTAAATTAGTGATTTTTAGAAATGCAGCCACAAATTGAGTGATAAATACAAAATGTAGTTTAATAAATCTTGAGTTTTTGACGCTTATTTTGTTGTCTGTTTGTATTGTATCTATGTTGCTATGACAACACTTTTACCTCCGCCGGCGGAAAAGTGAAAAGTAAAGCTCCGGCGGAGGAAAAATGAAACTTCACGGCCGCCTACACAGTCGAGTAATGACGGATTTACTGACGTTTGAAGAAAATAGTATATTATTTTATATGGAGGAAAAGTAATACTTTTCATGGCGCGCTCGTGTTTAACAGCCGAACGGAGTGAGGCTGGTAATAGAGAGCAAGCCATGAAAAGTAACTTTTCCTCCAAATAAAATATGCTGTTTTTTCTTCAAATGTCGACAAATTAATGCAAAACGTCTCTTTTTAATAGTAATAATAATTATTATTAAAGATAAGTGGGTTCGCAAGGCGGCTTAGACCGGTGCGGTGTCGGTGAATAGGCTCAGTTTGTTGATATAGTAATGTCACATAAAGCTGTCAGTGGACACTGTCAACAATAATTATTATTTAAAATTGCGTCTTCGATTGCGTTTTAGTTCCGTATTGATAAGCAGTTATTGAGTAAGTTCGATCAAATAATAACCAATTTGTTCCTAAATTAGTGATTTTTAGAAATGCAGTCACAAATTGAGTGATAAATACAAATTTTAGTTTAATAACTCTTGAGTTGTTGACGCTTATTTTGATGTTTGTTTGTATTGTATCTATGTTGATATGACAACACTTTTACCTCCGCCGGCTGAAAAGTGAAAAGTAAAGCTCCGGCGGAGGAAAAACGAAACTTCACTGCCGCCTACACAGTCGAGTAATGATGGATTTACTGACGTTTGAAGAAAAAATATATTATAACCCACTAAACCTAAAAACTTAAAGCCTAACCTGCTGTTTCTCTCTGCGAGTCGCAATAGAAGTGGCAGGTAGATGATCGGCCGATCCGCCGCGCCGATCGTTATGCTCTATGACGTCAAATCGTGTTTAAATTGGCGCGGATTTAACGGCAACTTTAAAAATGTATAAAAACAAAACGGGTGATATTTAACACTTCAGATTTGGCACACCTTCTTTTTTAGCGTAATAGAACTGATTATTGAAATAAAAAGAAAATGTGCAAGTTCCCTATTAAATTAAATTTTTGGAGAATGCTCTTTCTCAAATTGTATAAAGTACACGCTATAGATTATAATTTCACGTTAGGTACATGGCGTCAGACCCACCACGAAAGCTTTGGACCTGGCCACAAATATTATGACTTCAATAGAAATAATACCTTAAGCAGATTTAGGAGACAAGCTTCCAATGTGTGTAAAAGGTAAGTGCATATTGTAACTTTTGATATACTTAACCAATAATTTTATTTTTGATGTCTATTCTAAAGGTCAATCTTTTCTGATAGAACATCCTTGCAGAACAGGTTCTGGGGATTAAGTTTAAATGCTAACTTAATGATGACACTCTTTTGTTTTATAATAATTTGGCTGCAATAACATGATTTAAATAATAATTAATTCATAAATAAAAAACTTGTGTTTTGATTAGGTTTCGTCTGTAATAGGAACATAGCGTCGTATAATTAATTGATTGAAGAGTTATTTAGCGACTAGCCAACAGAATTTAATGACGTCTTGTCTCCAGTTTTGTCTGTTGGAATGCCCTGAAACCTCCAATGCGATATTACGGCTTATGCAAAATGCAATAAAAATGTGGGGGAACCTTTAATTGCCGGATTGTATGATGAGAAGTTGCAAGTTTCAAGCTTAAGCACCTTTGTGACAGTCTACAAAAAATAATAATTTCCCAAGATTTTAAGAGAAAAGAAAATGGCAGTACCCCAACCTGAAGAAGCTATTCAACTGGATGTTTTCCTTTATTTTATTGGTATATAAAATCTATTTGAGTTTTATTAATTTATGTTTAAACCCTATATTTTCTATATTGATTGGATATTAAATATTTTTTAATTTTTCCCAGTTTCATTTTGTAGTTTCATATAGTAAATGCTTTTCCTTTTAATACTTGAAATATTATCGGACATATTCAGTACTCCTAAATAAAATGTTCCCTCTTCCCATTGGTCAATTTATGACCATAAAGGAGGGAGTGTTAATTAACTTTATAATTGACCACTTTAATTAGCAGACTATATGACCATAGGTAGGTGGGGTTGTATTCATAGGGTGAGAATTGGAACATGTATTTTAGGTATCATACGTACGTTAATAATGCAAGAATTAATTTGCATTAAATATGATCAATACATACAATGATTTCTAATTTCTTTCAAGCATTCATCCTATCATACATAAAACTAAATACTGTACATGAGGTTAACTATTACTAAATGTCTAACAAGACTTCTTGATTATTTGAATCTACCATGGACTTCTCTCTTTACTGACCCAGACAAACTTTCTTTATTTCAAAATTTTAACTGACTGCCTTTCCGTTCACACTAAATACCTTGTCATTTTACTACTTGTATTCTCTCAACTTTACTTCACCAGGGACATAAGACTTCGAACAGTTCATTGGAATCTCGAGGATAGGAATAAATTTGTCTACTACAAATTTCCAACCGCCATTTTACCTTTTTCTATCTTCACCAGGAGAGACGCTACGAGTTGTATTGGTTCGAGAAAATGCGTTAAAGCGCCCAAAGGGTCCCTAATTCGATGTTGAAAAAAGGTAACATAGAGTACAGCAGATATTTTCTAAATATCTGTGCAAACAAAGGAGACAACTATTAAATATCTTGGCGTCAAACAGGACTACTACGACTGGGTAGATGTTCTTGGCGTCAAATTCAAGCAGGGCAGCGACAAAGTCTGATGCTTCACGTGTGTGTGTTTGTAAGGCACTAAACTTTTTGAAGTGAAACTTCTTAACGCGCGCCGAGAGTAAAATTTGAAGGTCGAGACACACGACGAGCGATACACGACGAGCGACACGACCTGGCGGAACGAAAAATATGAGAATATTGTTATTGTGATATCTTTGTTAGTTTACAAGCAAAATATATGGGATTTGCTCTATTACCTTGTCAAGACAAAAGCGAAACTTTTATGAAGAATATTTTTTTTTTCATTTAGGCCTTTTTTTTGTTAATTGGGTGTTATATTTTAAAAAACTACTTTTTAACCAAATCCGTTACAATATGTATAAAGCGAGTGCGCATATCTGAGGTGAAACTTCTCAAACTTGAACGCCCTAGCTTTATACATATTGTAACGGATTTGGTTAAAAAGTAGTTTTTT
>MU182718.1:60845-90488 GCA_016904865.1 Pissodes strobi
TCTACTTTTTGTCCCCTTTTAAGTGGTGGTTCTAGCCAATAACACCTGAGTCGGTTTTGTTCTAGTTCGGAAAAAGTGACAAGGATCTAAAAATATGAGGTGATAGGGAGTTTCTAGGAGAAAAACTCTAAATGCTTCGGTATTTCGCAAAAATTAACTTTTCAGGGAAAATATAAAAACATCGACTTTCAGGCAAAAAAGTAATTTAAAAAAAGCCTGACGAGAATCTACGCCTAAAACTGTATTAGAAGACACTTGACTTATTTTTTTATTATTGAAAAACCGAATAAGCTAGAGCAACCATGCTTTCGTACATTAAAGAAGGGAAGGATATTAACAGAACATATCAAAAACGACAAATTGGTGATTTGATTGATTTTGAGCCTGAAACAACTATTCTAACTGTACGTGCCAGCCAAATTTTCAAGAAATCGACCTCAGATTCGTAAACCTTTTTCGGTATAATATCGGGAAATACGAGGAAAACGAGGTTAATTTGAAACATGTAATCGCAAAATATTTTAAATATTTCGACAATTTTACTAGCATGACTTAGCTTTGCTTTTTATGCATTATGGGAAATTTGAAAGAGTACGTCTTCCAATATTTTCATATGATGTTGAGGTTAAAATATGTAGGTTTATACATTTATTGCATGAAATCCCATTCAAAACGGTTTGAAGCTGGAAATGCCTCAGGATAAGAAAATGCCGACAATTTTGGTAAACAAAGGCAGTTTCTAATGGATTTTATGGCAGATTTCGAGGTAAAATTTTATTTTTAGCATGTCGATACGTATAGTTTCTGTGGGAATTAAATAGATTTATTTGTCTGCAATCTAATTGAACATGATTTGAAGATGGGAGAAATTTTTCAAGCAATAAGCTGCATTTTCCGATAATTTTATAGAAGATTTCATGGTAAAATTTTACTTAAAACATCGAAGTTGTATCAAGTACCTAATTTTAATATATAGAACACAAAAAGACTGGTTTTTCATAATATTTATCTCGCATTACTGATACATAAACTTCTGTCATGGGGTCTTAAGCACACACCGTTTTTTATGTATTTTTACAGCTAATAATACAGCATTTGTTAGCTCTCATATTTCAACAATGATATTACATATATAAGACGTGATCGTTAAAGTCCAGCCTTTGCCACTGGCGCGCACGATGTTTTACTGCCCCCTACCCAGCAGCTACACTGAGCATGGTTTTTAGGCAGTAATAGCCCCAAACATTAGCAATAGACTAGAAGCCTAGCCTCCAATATTTCCCTCCTTGCTCGCGAAACCTGATGAAATGCTGATTAACCGGTTTGGCCTTGTGCCACGTTTCATCCCGTCTGGTCTAAGCTCTGACGTCTCGCCTTTGTAAGCTCTACCAGAGTATGTTGGTTTGTTATACTCTGGCTCTACATCAAAAGTGCCGACTGAGAGCGGACCTTCTAGTCTCTTTTTAATTATTCGGTGGTAGCAGACATTCAATGGCTTGGACTTGAACAATATGTGAGGTCCAAATAAGTGTACAAAATTTCATCTGGGGAATTAATTACGTCATTTGGTTCTAGTTTTAATAACAATGCACTCATATTAGTACCGAACTTTAAGACCAGTAATAAAAGCAAACGCTAAAAGTACATTTTTTTTTAGTGATATTACAAAGTTCCAATGTGAGACAAACCCAGAGTGTGTAGAGGTCGATCAAGAATGCGATGGAAAAGAAGATTGTCCGGATGGCAGTGATGAAAAGCAATCTTTGTGCCAAACTTTTACGTGAGTATTTTGCAATTTATATCGAGAGCGTATTAAGTTTACCAAAAATGTTATTATTGGGTAAACAATACAAATAAAGTTTGCTTTAGTATTTTATATTAGATAATCAAAAATATGCTATATAAGCACAGAAGAATAAACAATCAGAATATTCTCTCAAAGGCGGCAACTTTGATGTATTTCAGACAAATTCCTTTAGCGTCGGCCATTTTTAAAAGGGAAATTCCAGGTCCGTATTACGCCTTTCCCAAATTTCGTAAACAGAAGGGTATTCGCATTATTTTGTATGATTTATTATGTATTTGTCAGATACTATGTAAATAGTATGGGAGTTTGTATATAATATTTACGCAGTTCCTAGACTGCCGGTACCGGTATCCGAATAAATCCCGGTAAAATATAATGGCGATATGATGACGTAATGGCCTACCGGTATTTACAATAATCCCGGTAGATTACAATATGTCTTCGTGATGCAATCAATTTATCGCAAGAGCTCTCGTGGTGTAGAGGTTTAGATAGTTGGGTCTCACCTGGACGGCACGGGTTCGAACCCCATTGCTTTTTTTTATTTTTTTTAAAGATTATGTTTCTAAACAGTTTTTTTTCTTGATTTTGGGTATGTCTTGGGTTAGCACCTGGTTAGTTTCCTTTTCTTGAGCCCCCGTAGCGAGCGAAGCGAGCGGAGGGTCATGCGGATCGACCAATAGGAGAGGCCGATTTTGATATAATCGGCTACGCCTGTAAAGGATCTTTAAACGCTAATTATTTTATAAAATTTAACGGGATTAATAGAAACACCGGCAGAATATTACGTCATCAATTCATACCGGGATTTATGCGGACATCGGTACCGGGAGGCTAGCATAGCTTGATATAAATACCGGTAGATTTTTACCTCATTATATATACGTCATCATTTTATCGGGATTTATTCGGATACCGGTACCGGGAGTCTAGACACGGCGTAATATTTATAGATATGTTCCTGCTAATAGCCGAAATACGGTATTATGCATAAAACCTAAGCAAATTAGAAATTATGGATAATTGCTAAAACCCTTAATTATCGATATTAACCAAACATATTAGACGCAAAAAAGTTATAAAAGTTATAAAATTGTTTTTTGGATCTAAGTAGTAATACGCGTCATCCCGTTTAACGTTTGTGTATTGTCGATATCTATTAGATAACAAAAAATTTTCTATAATATTATTTACGTTTAAGGAGGTAGTACGTTCCCCGTATTGCATTTAAATAGTATATTAAGATACTAGTTTTAAAAGACCATATTTTTTTCGCGCGAGCACGAAATGTCTTTTAAAACGTGTATTTTATACTATTTTTTCTATTTTGCAAACCATAAATGAAGACATTAATTTATTCTATTCTCGATCAGCACTTGAGCGGCCATCGTGTCATTTTTGACGTTTTTATTACTAGAAATCCCATTGAAAGCGGTGTAGAATTTTTTGCTAGTGGGCCTTGACATAGCCCAATTTTGTTAATAACATAGCAACAAGACACTTCTTTGCGTGTCGAAATGGAATCATTTTGAACGCAAAATATTAAAAAAATAAATTAAAAGTAGCGACCGTAGGTATAAGGTATTGAATAAAAAAAATCTAGCATTGCCTCATGCCCTTTTGAACTTATATGAATATAGCAAACAATGCCAACCATGGACACGAAAAAAGATAATGAATCTAGAACAGTTAATTTTGTCAAGAAATTCATGAAGAAAAATAATACATTAATACGATATGTAGCAATGCACCAAACAAAACAAATTGTAACGGCCACTTACATATAAGAGGTATCAAAAAATCGAAAATAGGTATTGGAAAAAGTATAGATTTGTGTTTATAAGTTACCTACCTTTGTCATAGCCTAAAGAAGCCATAGCCGCGACACTCGGCTCGTTTAGTGGGGTACGGAATCAAATTTTCTCCGTGAAGCTCAGTGAAGCGAGCACACTACGCAGTTGGAACTCGATGCCAATCATACGCGCTTAACTGGGCCGGAGTGCAATAAATTTTCATAGGAATTAAAATTGAAAAAGATTCGTTATTTGGGTAAATAGACTATCGTTATGTGTATATTAAGTTAATGTTTATGTGTTAAAATTGGAAAAGGACGGCAGAGTTATGTAGCTAGTTAGTTTGTTTTTTTAAACTTAAATTTGATCATAAGGTATCGGAATCAGTTCAAATGACTAAAATAAATTGGAACTAACTGAAACTAACCGAAAGTTAATTGAAAGACTAACCAAAACTAGCCAAAAGTAACCATAAGCTCCAAAACAGGCTAAAACGTACCTATTGTAACAGGTTACAAAAATTAAAGTAAGTTAAAACTAACCAAAGCGAAGCGAATTTAAGCGACTAACCAAAAACATTAAATTTGCTTATAACGTATAGGAACCGATTCAAATGACTAAAATAAATTGGAACAAACTGAAAGTAACCGAAAGTTGATTGAATGACAAACCAAAAGTAACTAATAGCACCAAAACGGACTAAAACGTATCGGAACAGATTAAAAATGTTAAAGTAAATTAAAACTAACCCAAATTAACCTAATATTGGCAAGTAACCAAAGACATTAAAATTGGTTATAACGTATCGGAACCGGTTCCAATGACTAAAATAAATTAAAACTGACAGAAATTAACCGAAAGTTGATGGAACGAAATTAAGTTGAAACTAACCGAATTTTGAGGACTAACTAAAATTAATCAAACACATTTAAATTAATTATAACGTATTGGAACCGGTTCAAATGACTAAAATAAATTGGAACTAAGTGAAAGTTACCAAAAGTTGACTGAATGACCAACCAAAAGTATTAACAGTAACCAAAATTTGATTGAAAGACTAACCAAAAGAAACCAAAAGTTACTAAAAGTACCATAACGGGCTAAAACGTATCGGAATAGTTTAAAAATAATATTAAGTAAGTTAAAACTAACCCAGATTAATTAAATTTTGGCGACTATCCTAAACACTAAAATTGGTAATAACGTATCGGAACCGAAAGTAATCGATAGTTGATTGAACGACCCAATTTTGGCGGCTAACCAAAACTAACCAAAAACATTGAAATTGGTTATAATGTATCGGAACCGGGTTCAAATGACTAAAATAAATTAAAACTAAACGAAAGCTGATTGAACTAACCCAACCTAACTAAAAGCACAAAAACGGACTAAAACGTATCGGAATTGGTTACAAAATTTAAAGAGCCCAAAAATAATCGAAAATTAATAATATGGAAACATTCATAAAATATATATGAAGGGTACAGGGGAAAAACGATCTAAGCGTCATTTCCATAGGAAACTTTTTTATTATTGATTTCATAGAAAATTTTATTTTTGATAAAAGTTGGTGCTTGGAAAAAAAAACTAATTTTGACAATGTTAAATTAGGGAGTACAGGGTACTTAAAAAATACAAAAATTTTGGTTAAAAAAACAAAAACTTTGGAATATAGGAAAAGCTTCTACAGAAAAAATATAACTCCTATTAAGATAAAAATAAAAATCGAATACCATTTTTTCCAAAAGTGCATCGTTGCTGAAAAAAATAAGGACAAAATTAAGAAGAAGCGGAGTTTTTCAATAATTGACATGGATTTGGGGTGCACTTTTGGAAAAAATGGTATTTGACTTTTCTTTTTATCTTAATACGAGCTTTATTTTTTCCGTAGAAGATTTTCCGATATTCCAAAGTTTTTGATTTTTTAACCATCATTTTTGTATTTATTGAGTACCCTGTATAACTTATCCTTAATTTAGCATTTTCAAAATTAGTTTTTTTCCAAACCCCAACTTTTATCAAGAATAAAATTTTCTGTGAAGTCAATAATAAAAAAGTTTCCTGTGGAAATGGCGCTTAGATCGTTTTTCCCCTGTACCCTTCATATGTAAACACATTTTATAGAAATAACATGCTTCTAATTTTTTTATTAGTCTTACAACCATTTCATCATTTAGCCATGTTGATTTTAGTTTGACAATATTATTGAATTATATTTCAATATAAAAGGTCTCAAAAGAGCGGGACATATTTTCCGATTTTGGAATTCTTCTAAAAATTCTAGATAAATTTCATGTAGCATGTCGAATATCATTCCTTCCAAGAATTTGATCTGTTTAACTTAGCGCGAAACGATTTGAATCTTCTTATCTTAGTTATTTAGTAATTATCTAGATATACGAAATTTTCGGTTTGGTGGGGACTATTTTCCAGGTTGTGGTTATGTGGAAGATAAGAAAGTGCAAAACATTTCGTTTGACAATAAACAGTTCGGATTCTACAAGAAAGGTGTAAGTCTCAAAAATATTGTTTTTGCTGGTTGTTTTTCGTAAAAGTTGATCGTTATCCAGATATATCCATTATTTGAGATTTGATCAGCACCTTGATATCATTTTGATTCGCCGTACCTTTTTTGGTTTTAAAGATACCAAGGTAAACAAAAAAGCAAAATGTAAGGTTGGTAGCCAAGTTTTTATCTAGATTACATATAAAACAAAACACCAATAATTTTCTGACATAAAAGCCTACTCTATATATTTTTTTAAATAGAACACCCCGTATATTACTAAATTTTTGGACTCTCTAGTGAAATCAAAACACATGTCGTGTATAATACCCTATACCTATCCTTAGCTGTTTACGAAATATTGACAGTTGAAAGTCGGGCATTTTGACATTTTGACAGGCTTTAAAATTTAAACCGCACGAGATCAAAGAAAACGGTTTGCACATCTCTATCTTAGGTTTTCATAAGCTATCGAATGACAGTTGCTTTCAATTTAACCGGAGGTTTAAAAGTTCCGGTTAATTTTATTCGCTGGTTAAATTCAAAGTTACTGTCATTCGATAGACAGGAATATGCAAACCGTTTTCTTTGCTCTCGTGCGGTTTAGATTTTAAAGCCTATCAAAATTCCCGACTTTCAACTGTCAATGTTTCGCAAACACCTAAAGATAGGTATAAGATATTATACACGAAATGTGTTTCGATTTCTCTAGAGATTCCAAAATGTAGTAATATATAGGGTGTTCCTTTTAAAAAATATAGAGTAGGCTGATATGTCAAAAAATCGTTAGTGTTTTGTTTTATATGTAACTTAGAAAAAAACTTGGCTACCAACCCTACATTTTGCCATTTGTTAAATACTCCTAAGTATTTTTTGTAATATAGAATTTTTGACTTTGACTTTGACTTTGCTTTTTTGTTTAACTTGCTATCTTTAAAAACAAAAAAGTTACAGCGAATAAAAATGTTATGAAGATAAATTGAACGCACAGTACATGTTGCTCCGATTTAGCGTAATTGTGCACTTCATGCATAAACTAGTTCGTGAACTATAGCCAGATCAAAAATTTACTTTCATTTCACCATCTTGACAATATTTTCATCTAGCGAATAAAATGCAAAAGCGAAAAAATATGCAAAATCGTACATAATACGTTTATAAAATTGTGCAGGTTGCTAAGAATCTATATAAAACAAAATTATGTACTTATATAAGATCTTTTTTAAGCTTAGAAGAGAACAACTAGATAAATCAAAATTTTCAAAATTATTAATGCAGATCTTCACAAGTTCGTCTAAAACCGAAACTACTTGTGCAAAATAAAATCTCATATAAAAAAACTTTTCTTGTGTATAGTTCGTGTTGATATTTGAAGATTATATTGGAGCTTATATTCTATTATAGTTATATTCATGTGAGTTTTTTTTCAATTTATTATATGTGTGTTATAACGTTAAAAAATAAATAATTTTCTACATAAATGAGTTGATTTATTGATCGTAATTTATCAAAATAATATGTAACTCAATTATATTTTTCTTTAGGTAATTGACTTTTCTTTGAAGAATGCTGTACTTGCTACAAGTAATCTACATTCGCCATTCTTAATTTCACTTCAAAAGACATTTTTAACTATTTCTTTCAGGTGTAATGTTTAAATAAATATCCGGCTCTCTTTATGCAGCTTTTTGGATAAAAAAACTTGGTTATATAAGTTAGATTTATTTATTTCCTCCCCACTACATAGTGATAAAGTTGGTCCTCGCTTGTCAAAGGTGCCGCGCTTAAGTGTCGCAGCTATGTTTTTCTTTAGGCTATGCCTTTGTCTTTCCTTCGGGAAAGAAAAAAAAGTGAGATTGCAGTTATACGATTTATGTTCAGAGTTCGGTACACAGCAAACATGTTTTTCTCTTCTGTTGTTCATTTCGTCCAAATATTCTCAAAATACTTTTAACCCAAACACACAAAACCAAATAAAAACAAAAATCTAGCACCCAGCAGAACGTAATGTCAAAATACAAAACACGCTGGTCAAATGTAATAATAAACTTAAAGCAATGGTCGGGCGACTCTGATTCCCCACAAAAAATGGCTGACTTACGATGCGCGTCGTGGATGCACGTACTGACGAATAATATTAGAAATGGAATTCTGATTGTTAATTCTTCTGTGCTATAAGTCGATCTGTTTGGAAGGCGAAGTAATAAATCATCTAAAATTGTGCAAATTAATTTTACCCGGTAGTATCAATCTCGGCACATACCACACAGTATCTTTTATGCAAAAAAGGTGCAACAAGATTATTATTACGGGTAGTATTAGCTTGTACTAACATTTATGGAAATATACAATATAATTATGGAATTTTTTGCCTTCAAAAGCTCGAGAATGACCGAGCAGGGGCGTATTAATTACAAGAGTAACTAGAAATATCTGACATGTACCTAATGGTATTACTAGTGGTTCTACAATTTGGTCCATTAATGAATCTAATGTCTACATTTTATATTCTTCTTTAATTACATGTAGTTACACATGTAGTTCTACATATTTTTGCCACTTTTCTGGAGTGACATTAGATTTTGCTTATGCAAATAAATTTTTAAGGTCTGTTAATTTGTAGGTCACATTGTTTCTAGCGGCTTCTCTTTTAACTTGAACCAAAATAAGCTCTATATGATTAAGCTTACAATGGTATGGTGGCAAGCGAAGAACAGTTATATCCCATGATTTGGTAATTTCGTCAATAGCGGACTTAATGTACGTACTTATCTTTGTTTACTAAAACTCCCTGTTTGACTAATTGTATTAACTGGCCTTTAACATTGTTATCATGGAATGATGTATTCACGTTTAAGCCATCCCATCATGGGAACACGTTCAACGTTTTTGAAATGGTAACTTGCATTATCCATGATAATTATTGAGCCTGTGGGTATCAAATATTTCATCTACGAAAACTATTCTTCAAACACATTCATATCCTCATGGTATGTTTTTCGATTCGGGTCTAAACAGACCGCCATTAACGAAACCGTAGTATGCGTTATAACATAAACCTAACTACTCCGAATAGACGCTCAGTGGGCATAGCCCATAGAAAAATGCTACAATTGTATCGAGAGATGGCGCCACCATTATTACGAATTAAATTTTATCGTATTTCGTTGCTTGCCAAACAACGGCCAAACGCCTTTCAGAACTCGGGTCGCTCGCGCTGTTGCCAAATTTAAATGTACTTAAAATAGATTATGTATAATAATTAAATATGAAAAGAGGCTTCTATTTTATTTCGGTTATTTACTTATGATTTTAAATGTTGCAGGACCGGAGTTTTTTTATTTACAGTTTGTGGTTTTTCACTTTTTAGTAACAATTAATAATTACCTAGGTATTGTTATTATTGTTAGTACGTACCTATATAAACTGCTCGTCAAAAAAAACGACGCACCTAGTTTTTTGGACAATATTTGAAAGCTCGGTATTGGAAATCTACTCAACCGATTTTAAAAAACTTTGGAAATTCTGAATAGTTGATTCTTTGGCTCTTACGTCTAATTTTTGTAATAAGATATTTTGCACCTAACATATACTACAGGGTGTTAAAGGAAGAGATGTTTTTTTTACAAAACTTCAAGTTATCCCCATTCATGGGGTAGTTGAGATTGATAGTCGTAATACCTCTCTTTACTTACAGTTAGGTAATACCTCGGGACGTATTTGAGATTTTGTGGATATCTTGGCTAACTACGATTATATGGCAATTTTTCGAAAATTGTCGTTATTTTCCAGTTTAGTCCCAATAATGAACAAATTACGGAGGTATCCATGAATTGTGAACACGGCGTCTTAAGGTAGGTCATATGCTACCAGTTTATGTACGTTACGTGATCCATAAAACCAGAAAGTTCAGATTAAGGGATATGTTTTACACAAAATATTGCACGAATGTTACTAAATGGTCCCTAGAATACCTAAGAATTGAAATGATAGGTGGGTACTTAAATAGAATCCTCTGTTAAAAAATAAATTCTTTTATTACCATTTTACTTTTTCAATCACCCTGTATATTCGAAGGTAATTTCGAGTGTCATTTGAACGGTTGTAAGAGACAAAAACTCGTTTGCATATTTATGGTAACGTTACACGAAGTAATATCCTTATTTTACCATATTTTGACAACTGACTGATTTATCACCAAAAATCAAAAACCATTTCGAGAAAATACCCCATTCTTAATAATCCATGGTATTAAGGTCGCATTTTGAGTTTACAAGTATAATTTTCTTTGGTTTGAATTTCCATTTTGAATTTTCAAAAAAAAAATTATTTTGTGTAAAACATATCCCATAATTTGAACTTTCTGGTTTACTGGATCACGTAACGTACATAAACTGGTAGCATATGACCTACCGTAAGACGCCGTGTTCACAATTCGTCGATACCTTCCGCAGTTTGCTCATTATTGGGACTAAACTGGAAAATATCGACGATTTTCGAAAAATTGCCATATAATCGTAGTTAGCCAAGATATCCACAAAATCTCAAAAACGTCCCGAGGTATTACCTAACTGTAAGTAAAGAGAGGTATTACGACTATCAATCTCAACTACCCCATAAATGGGGATAACTTGAAGTTTTGTAAAAAAAACATCTTTTTCTTTAACACCCTGTAGTATATGTTAGGTGCAAATTATCTTATTCCAAAAATTAGACATAAGAACTAAAGAATCAACTATTCAGAATTTCCAAAGTTTTTTAAAATCGGTTCAGTAGGTTTCCAATAACGAGCTTTCAAATATTGTCCAAAAAAATAGGTGCGTCGTTTTTTTTGACGAGCAGTTTAGGTATGATAATAGGTATAGACATACTTTTTTAGTTATTTAGGCGTACCTACCTATTATAGGAACTTAACATAACAGGTCCTATAATATAATTATTTTCATAATGTGTAAAATTACTAAAAATCTTGTACCTACTACCATAAACCTAACTATTCGGCGTAGTTAGGTTTATGCTACTACTACACTACAGTATATGAAGTCTAAAATAATGTATAGGTACCTAGGTAGATACCTATCAAATTTGACCGCGGATCCGGAACAATAAAAACATTCAATAACTAATATTGAGCAATAAAATGATCACCCTTATTTCGTAAAAACGTATAAAAACGCTCTCTTTCATCTTGCGAATATTCATCAAAGACTGTTTCGCGGAAAACTGCGGCCGGTCCGGCGCGATGCATATGAACTAAAGTAAGACCTACGTGCTTGCTCGATCCTCCAGCAAAAAGATATGAGCAAAAACCGCGCGGCGCCCTGCACGGCGCGCGTAGCTAAATTTTCCAAATAATCGCAATTGCAGCAAGTTAGGTTTATGTCAGGATCAAGTGTTTGCGGAGCCCCCAAAATTCATACGACATTAATTATTATTCTCCTATTTTTGACTATAATATTTTGATATTATTATTGTTTTCAACATGTCAGGCATCACCTGTTGTTTTTATAACCGCAATAATAATCGAATAAATCATGGGATTAAATTATTTCGAATTCCCCTAAAGAACGACGAACTTTGCAAAAAATGGATTTTAAATAGTGGTAAGAATAAAACTTTCAATGAACCTTGACGTTAATCTGGAGGAATAAAACTGGGGATTAGTCAAGAACTTTATCGAAACATGTAATAGTGGGCATAATACCTCGGGCCGCTTCATACGGGTGTCTCAAATTTGAGATATGACGTCATCGACTATTTTTTAAATGAAAGTCCTTTTTTATTATTCTTTTAAAGGGCATAATAAAGTTTCAGTTCGTCACATAGTCATCGACGTGTGCTAGCATAGTTTAGTTATCGAAAAAAAAATATCTCTCCTTTACACAATTTATTCCAAAGTTAGAGACTCGCACTGTATACCTACGAGCCGCCACTGCTATACAGGGTGTTCGTTAATGACGATGCTAATATTTAAAAGGTTAATTCTTGGACACATTTTAAGAAAAAAACTTATTATGAATGTATGCCCTAAACAACTTAACTTTTAGATACAAGGGGAGGTAAAGTTTAAAAAAAAAAACGTTTTTTTTATATAATAAGTGCGATACTATTGTAGATATCTTTATGAAATTGGGTACACGTCTTTTAGGCATCAAGATGTATTTTCTGTTGTACAGACAGTTTTTTTTCAGTTGCGTCCGTACCAGTTTTGCATTGAATATTTTTGAAGAAAAATATGGTGCGCACCTTTATCTTAAAATAAAAATCTTTTTTGAAATCCGCATACATTTCTAAACAAATTTGATCAGTTGGTGTTTTTAAATCCGATGCAAGGCTTTCGCTTAAAAAAAATCACTAATCGTTTCTTTGCATGGTCATAACAATTACGTTAATGACAATATCACAATGTAGAGAATTAGATTTTATTTTTTTAGGTGAAAACCGTGTGTCGGACTAAAAAAAAATCAAGTGATCAAATATTTTCCTTAAGAAATAAGGATTTCAAAAATATATATATTTTTTATTTTAAGAAAAGTCAGTGGCGTACCACTGCTTGTCTAATAATAGTTTTGCCAGAAAACTTCCACAGGCTACTGATGAAATAACTCTGGATTTCTCCTGCGACTTTTAGTAGCAATTCGACGCAGGAGAAATCCAAAAGTGTCTAATAATTTTTTTTTTTTAAAGTTGACCTCTATATCGGGTGTCAACGAAATCGTTTAACAGCGCACCATTCAAATGCTTTTTTAAGGAGAAATTTGAAATTTTGGCTGAAGATATGATTTATGAAAACTCAGATTTTCCACTAAAAAACAAATGAATATCACTTCCGGATTGATCGGAAGTGAGCATGAGGCAAGAATTTCAAATACAACCCTGCAAATATTTTCACATATTTGAATAGAGCTTGAAATTCCCTTTTTAGCGATGTATCACAAGTTGTCATTTTCTTTCAAAATGGTGGCGTAGAGGGCATTTATTCCAAATTCAATATGGCGGCATTTTGACATCACCAATAGATTTTTTGTCAAAATGCCCGTTGATATCGGAGACAAGATAGGTTTTCTTACAGATTTTTCTCACTGTTGGAAATTCTAAATAATTGTTATAAAATTGAAGCATTTTTAGTATTTCCTTAAAATGTCAAAATGTATGTAAATTTTTCTCGAAATTTTGAATAGAACCCTATACATATTTTTAAACAATTAGATAGAGCTCGAAATTCCCTTTTGAATAATGTATCACAAGTGGCTATTCTTTTAAAAGATGACGTTGTAGAGGGCATAATTCAATATGGCGTCGCGCCGCCATATTTAATTATGCTATCAACAACGCCACATTTTAAAAGAATGGCCACTTGTGTTACATCGCTCAAAAGGGAATTTCGAGCTCTATTCAAATGTGGTAAAATATATTCCGGTTTCTATTCAAAATTTCGAGAAAAATTTACGTAAATTTTGACGTTTTAAAGAAAAACTAAAAATGCTTCAACAATTATAACGCTTATAACAATTATCTATAATTTCCAACAATGAGAATAATCTGCATGAAAACCTATCTTGTCTTCTATATCAACGGACAGTTTGAAAAAATCTCCAATGGTGATGTCAAAGTGCACCCATATTGAATTTGGGATAAATGCCCTCTACGCCGCCATTTTGAGAAAAAATGGCAACTTGTGATACATGGTTAAAATGGCAATTTCAAGCTGCAGTGTTGTGTTTGAAATTCTTGCCTCCTGCTCACTTCCGGTCAAGCCGGAAGTGATCTTCATTTATTTTTTAGGGAAAAAATGAGTTTTCATAAACCATATCTTCAACCAAAGTTACAAATTTATCCTTAAAAAAACATTTGAATGATGCATTGTTAAATGATTTCGTTGACATCCGGTATATCTCAAAAGTTAAGACCTTTAGGGCATATGTTCATATGAAGTTTTTTCTTAAAATGGGTCCAAGAATCAGCTTACCGCTTTTTAAAGCGGCAAAAGGTTTAATTCTCCCCAGTGTTTCTAGTATAAGAGGTTGGATTGGAGAATGCATCTTTAAACCGGGAATCGACAAAACTGTCTTAAATCACCTTCAAAAAAAATATTCTACCATGCCTAGTGAAGAACGGAAATTTATTTTGGCTCTTGCCGAAATGTCGATTAAAAAAGATTTGGAATATTCCAAAAAAATAGAAATTATTGAGGGTTCCGAGGATCTTGGTCCATTAGGACGTCTTCCGAAACATGCTAAACAAGTTTTAGTTCTTTCTATTCGAGGCCTGTATCACAAATTGAAATTGCCTTTGGCATATTTTGTTTCCGGGACATCGGTAAAAGGCGAAAAATTTAAATCTTCAATTTTGTACGTCCTCGATAATTTAAATGCTGTTGTATTTCTTCCAAAGGCAATCGTATGTGATCAGGATTCAAACCATAGAAAAGCTTTTAGTTTGTTAGGAATAAGTGCTGAAACGCCATTTTTCCTTTGTCAGAAACACAACATTTTTGGGATATTTGATGTACCTCATTTATTCAAAAATATCCGGTATAACTTGCTACAGAATAATTTTACCTTGTTCGAGAACATTATAAGTTTTGATCATATTAAAAGGGTGTTTGCAATAGATCAGTCTTCGAATACGGCACGAGCCATGCCAAAGCTTTCTCAGAAACATATTAACCCAAATGGTTTCGAAAAAATGTCCTTTTTCTACAGCCGCGCGCAAAATAACTAAATACTAAATTCAAATGAAATCGCAAAATCGACTAATGCCGTGGATACAGCTTATACCGTACCGAATCAGTTATTTAACTCTCCACGTGTTTTGAAGCAGTAAAATCCAACCAATAGGAGCATTTTCCTCATATTCTCGGCGTCTGCTACGAACCGAATTATATGAGGGCGACTTCGTTTATTTATGAATAACAGAACCGGTTTGGTGTTCAATGTAGTGTTATCTTTTTCTATTACGACAGTTTGCTGAATCGAAGAGACATAAACCTGGTTGAGTCGGAAACTGAACACACCGCACAGCGTTGGACTCTCGATTTTTTGACAAGAAGCAGCAGGTTACGTTCTTAGATTGGATTGTTTGCGTGTTATTATTTGTGCTCGATTATTTATTTATTAAGTGTGTTAACTTTTTGGACATTTAATCATTAACGTGTTTTCATTGTTAACCATGGCCGTACGTTGTTTTGTCTGCAAAGGGCACAAGAAAGCCAATCCAGCTTCAGGATATTTTAGTTTTCCGAAAGATGAAAGGTTGTAAGTAGATGTTTACATTAAGTATTGAGATTAAAGTATAGTTCAGTCATATCACATTGCATGATAAATTAATATTCTACGTCGATAATTGTTTGGCTCCCTTCTGCAGGAAGTTTATCTTTTTAAACTTGAGACATAAATTGTAGTTTTGTCTAGCCTCTTAGCATCCCATAATAAAGGCAACCAATTTAGAACCGTCACACTAATATTACAAAGGTGGTATGTAAATTTAATTAGAAATAAGTAGTGAACAATATCACATACCTACAACTCTTTATTCATTGCCTACAACTATATAAATGGCTTCGAGTGACGAAATATCAATTTATTAAGGCCGTTTGACGCACACATTTTTGATAAAATTTCTGCCCGTAGTAATCTTTCGAAAACGGCAATCTTACTTTGCGCTCGAAAAACACACAGAACTTTTTCTACAGCCGCATTTTTTAAAATTAAATGCACATTTTTCTCTATACTTATTCTGAAATTTGCAAATGACTGTCAGGTTTGACATATTACATTCGGGCTTCGGGCATATTTAGAACAGGAGTGCCTGCAACAAACTGTAACAAACGCATGACTGTCATTTATTTATCCTCGGTTTCCATGACCATTCATAGCACACTCGACGAAAAAAGTGAGAATTTTCTTTTCCTTGTTCGCGCTAGAGCGCAAAATAACGATCCACGGCATTCGTCGATTTTGCGATATCATTTAAATTTAGCAATTAGTTATTTTGCGCGCGGCTGTAGACTATGTTCATATCAAAATATTTATATATTTATTTACACTTATAAACACCATATTCATGGTTATGTATAAATGACTGATCATTCTCGATCACGTTTACCAGATATCTTTTTTTATCAATTTCACTTACAGTTACATATCATGTTTAATTTAATTTACTAAAAATGTAATCTAAATTAAATCCAGTCCGTCTCTGTTGAGTTCCAGCTGGCCATTAAAACCTAATATTTTTAATGTATGAAGGGCATGCGCGAAAAATGAGGAAAGCATGAAAAAGTCAAATCTGGCTTCATCGACATCAACGGAGCCGACGTAGAGTTCAATAACTGATTCGGTACGGTATAAGCTGTGCCGTGGATCCTTATTTTGCGCTCTAGCGCGAACATGGAAAAGGAAATTCTCACTTTTTCCGTCTAGTGTGCTGAATGGTCATGGAAACTGAAGATAAATAAATGACAGTCGTGCGTTTGTTACAGTTTGTTGCTGACAATCCTGTTCTAAATATGCCCGAAGCCCGAACATAATATGTCAAAACTGACAGTCATTCGCAAATTTCAGAATAAGTATAGAGAAAAATGTGGATTTAATTTTTAAAAATACGGCTGTAGAAAAAGTTCTGTGTGTTTTTCGAGCGCAAAGTAAGATTGCCGTTTTCGAAAGATTACTGCGCTCCGCTACGCGTCGCGCAGTAACATTCTTTCTCAAGCGGCAATCCGTTACTTTGCGCTCTAAATACACAAATAACTGTTAAATTAGCCTTACAGGTTCTGTCCCATACTGTTGCCGCAGCGGTAAAAACATGTGTCAAAAACGGGCAAATCCATGCGGATGGAATTCATACTGCTAATTTTTTGGAAGATATGAATCATTTATTTGATTCTTTAAATAGTAAACGGTTCTATTAAAAAAATCCTTACGGTTGTGCTTTGTCAGGCAAAAATACCATAATATTCCAAACTTTTAAAAAAGGCTTAGATATTTTCCAAAATTAAAAATCTCGAAGGCTTTCTGCCGTCTTGTTTTTATGGTATGATTCAAACCATCAATGCAATACATGCCTTATTTGAATCGAAGAAATCCAAAAAAAAAATCGGTTTTTCATTTAACTGACAGATTAAATCAGGACTTTCTGGAAAATTTCTTTTCGACTATTAGGCAACATGGTGGATGGAATATAAATCCCAGTGTAGATATGTTTCGAAAATGCTATTCGATCCAATTTATAACGAGTTTTCTAAAAGCTCGCTAGACAAATTGTGAAAACGATAATGACGAGCAACTAAAAATTGAATAACAAAAAAAAATCACACAAAAACTCATCAGGCTTAATTTACAATTTTTAATTAACATCGTTTATATCTTAACAAATTCAGAATTCAAAATTCAAATTTAAAACTCAAAATACAATTTTATTCATGCCATAATGTACATAACAATGCCGATTGCAAATTTTAATTTCTTAACCCAAAATTCGATCATTCACTGTTCTCCACAACTGGGTGGTTCTTTTACTCACTTTCCAGGTAACACTGATAATGGCACCTGCCGAAAGCGCTCTGTTACGCTAATTTAGAGGTCTTTTTAGATTAAAATTTTATGTATGGAATACAAAGAGTGTTTCATTTAGTATATTTCGTACAGGCACACAGCTTTCACTCTCAACTTATTAAATTTAAGGGCGCATTCCTAAAGTAATTTCATGAAAGAAAGTTCATCTAAACATGGGGTGTTAAAAAAACGGTTTTTTATAAATATTATAAATATTTTTAAAAGGACTTTTTTGAAATTTGGTAGGTCTATTTTTGGTGATAAAAGTCTATTTTAGCCATAACTAGAATAAAA
The DNA here is from genome assembly GCA_016904865.1 of Pissodes strobi. NCBI lineage: Eukaryota > Metazoa > Arthropoda > Insecta > Coleoptera > Curculionidae > Pissodes > Pissodes strobi. The sequence goes on from MU182718.1 coordinate 78,801, forward strand.
TTATTAAATTTATTATGCCCCGGGGGGCATCTTTCGAATTATTTTTGTTCGAGAAATGTACGCCACTAACTTTTTTTGTAATTTTTATTAAATGAAGCAACTAAAAATACAACTTTTTTGCTGCTATAATTTTGTTCCTATCTGACCTCGCTTTCGAGAAAAAAAAATAAATACCTTTTTATTATAATATGTCCCTGGCTCTTGCAATAAGCAAGTTGTTTTTATTTTTTTTTTCTTTCAAATTCCACAAAATATTTTAAGAAAATTTGCAATCGCATGTCTTAAATTAGTGTCCAAAAAAGGCTAAAAATGTCTGAGTAATAGGTCAGGGCGGAGATATTAATAACAAAATTTAACACCCAGCATCTAAAAAACAATGCATTTCCAGACCCATGTTTATACGGACTTTTTTTCATGAAATAAGTTCACCAATACGCACTTAACTAAAAAATAATCATTCTGTGTGGAAATTTATTACACCAGAAGAAGAAAATTCTTCGTTGTTTTGTAAAAGTATGAATATCACAAAGTTTCGGAAAACAACAAATATTTTTTTTGCTGTAATAAATTCCTACACAAAATGGTGTAGTGATTATAAGACATCAATAAAAATGTAACCAAGGCAACCAAATGTTAAGTTGCCTCGTCGTTTAAAAATCTTTAGTCATTTAATAAATTAATTGGCCAAAATAAAAAAAACAAGTGTATCTCGAAAAACATGACATGTCAAAAATCTGACAAAGTTGTTTTTTCTAATTAACTAGGCAATTAAACTGATGCATAAAACAAAAAGTTCGATTCACCCATAAAAATTCTCGGTCCGATTGAATTTTCGAATTTTTTGCAGTGTCTTATTCCAACCCCTGTATAATACAGTTCCTACCAAAATTAAATATTTCCGATAAAGTATGTTTTTCTCAATAAAATTTTTTACAACATAATTCAAACCGCATCTCGATATCTTTTTTCGTTCAAAACTTATGACGCAATTAATGTTTGAAAAAAATACAATATCCATATTATTATGTCCCGTAGTTTAGTAAAAAATTGTTTAAAAACCAGTTTTTATTTATATGATCTAAAAACAAAAAAAAATGGAACTAAATTAAATAATACCAGACCTGGAAATTGATTTTGACAAAAGTAATTCTAACAATCTTGTTTATGTATTTCATAAAATAAATTAACACAGCTAAATCCCAGGACAAGCTCTTTTATTATATTAATTGTAAAATGTAATAAATTGATCGGTGTGATTTAATTTAATGTTTATTTTATTTTTTTTTAGAGCAATCTTGTTTTTTTGCTTCAGGGTTTTCGCTCTTGTTACAATGCGCCGCTTAACTCAGCACTCATACCTACACTTTGTTTTACGTATTCTGAGAATTTAACGAGTAATCTGTAATGCCTCAATAAGTAAAAAATATAAATTTTTCCTCTTGAAATGCGGAATTTAAAAAAATGCTTATTTTTTAGTCCACCTTAAAAATCCAATTTTTTAAAAAACCGTATGATTTTTTAGAGACATGCAGGGAATAATTTATATTTCCATAATTCAGGTAAAAATATTTAATTTTTCCCTTGAAATGCGGTATTATTAAAATTTTTCTTTAGCTAGGATTCAACGAAAGAATAAATGAAGATCTGATAGAGATGTTGACGACGATAAGGCAAAAGTCATAAATTTTCGTCTATTTAGTGATTTTTTTAATTGAATTATTATACTTACCTACATACTTACAATTCAATTTTGTGTCAACCAACTATTACATATTGATGTATATCCTACTTCATATATAAATTGTAAAGATGTATTTGATATTTTCTATCGTTCCATTTTCATAATAATTTACTAAATAATCCCATTTTATTTCGCCTAAATTAATTTAATGGCTACCTACCTACTTACAGACGTATTATTATACGTCTTTTAAAAATCGGTTTTGTATTTAAATAATTAATGTTTCATATGTTCATAATAATTATTACATACGTAAAAGAGATATATTTTATTTTCTAAATCAAACGTTTTCGTTATAAAACCATAAACCCAACCAAAGGTAGGTTTATGATGAAACGCATTAAATCGTAAATATTCCTCAAATTCACATTTCTTTTAAGACAACCGGCAATAACGCATGATTTTACCGTCGAATTGCGCGCCATCTCATACCGAGTAGCAAAAGTAAGCGAGCCGAAATCGAGCTTTGGACGCTCACTTGGGCAAGCGAGAGTCCAAATACAATACGTTTTTATACCGTTTAACTGAGCGTCTATTCGGAGTAGTTAGGTTTATGGTTATAATTAATCGGCGTCATTTTACAGATGGTGAATGGAACCTGTTAGACACGTAAATAAAAATAAATTGTGGACTCTATAGTTAGGGAAAATATTCTACGCGCTCACATTTATGACAAGAAAGAAAATAAATCCATAGGTAATTGTTTCCGACACACACAAATTGCAATGGAAGATGAGTACAAGGCACTTACCACGCTTATCTTGACATTCCCAACGAATTTGTCCTCGGGGTCCCCTTGTTTCTCAACTTCTCTATCTACCAACTTCCGCAGATACCATCAAAGGTCCTTATCACGATTTTGAAACACTGGCCTTAATTTGGCCTTAATTTTGCTGCTAAAACTTGGATGAAAAACGAATCGGCGACCAGACTCTGTGCCCGTTACTGCCGTACTTCTGAATTTACCGTATTGGCGATTGCGCACGGTTTTGTGTGCTGTGTTTGATGGGATTTGTTCGATTTCCCAGAACTTTGGAATACTTATCTCAAGTGGAACTTCTGACGTTGTAAAAAAGGTCTTGATTTGCAAAGTAGTGTTGGTGGAATTATTTATTCTACCTAGCAAAACCCAGCCGAAAACTGTCTCGATGGCTGTAGGTTGGCCTACAGCACCTACAATTCGGCCATTTCGAAGAATTTGTGTAAATATCTCTGCTCCGAGAAGTAAATCTACATGGCTTGACAAGAAACATTTCTCATCGGCAACTTTTAATCCGCTCAAGTGTTCCCAGTCTTTATTTTGTAAGTTAAACGAAGGCATATCTGAGCAGAGTTTTGGAACAACAATTGCATCAGAGGGAAAAGTAGGTTCTGAGAGATTTTTTGGTTTTATTGTACAATGAGTAACCCCTTTAGATGAAAAGGAGGACATCTGGTTTAGCCCTAAAATGGCAGTAGAAAATTGACGTCGAATTAAGTTTAAACGGCGTACACATTTTTCGCTTATGAAATTGGACTGGCTACCAGAATCAATTAAAATTCGGATAGTTTGATAGGCTCCTCTTCCATCGCAAATCTCAACGACAGCAGTGGCTAAGAGGACTGTGCTCTGAGAAGCGAAAGTATTTCCAGCAAGAGTAGATGGCGTATGCTTTACAGTAGAAGAGATTCCTTGGTTATCCTGAGTGACATTATTCGAAGAATCATTGACTGCACTCGAATTTTGATCTGCATTTTTAGAAATATGTAAAAGAGAATGGTGTCGATAGCGACAAGTGCGGCAGCGATAAGAAGAATTGCAATTTTGTACATTATGAGAATGGTGCAAGGCAATTGAGGCATAAACCATGTTGTTTGGCATAAGCCGTCCTATAACTTGGCGATTTTTCAAGAAATTTTGGACATTTGGAAAGCACATGGTGTTCTTTACACAAATAGCAACTTATATTCGAGCCCTGTATGTCTGCAGGAACCTTATTACAAAGCGAAAATGGTGAACCAGTTTTATTGTAACTCTTTGAAAAATTAAAAATTTTTAAATTTGGTGGGATATTTTTAATTGATTTAGTGTTTGTTAAATGTTGTACAGACTCGAGAGCCTTGCATTTATTTTCTAAAAATTGATACAAATTATTATAACTTGGGATTGCCCCTGTGCTATGTTGAATCTCGAAATTAGTACGTGTGGTAATGTCTAATTTTTCTAAAGGCATATGAAAGAGTACAAAATCCCACTGATCTGTGTTAAATTTAAGGGCCTTTAAGGCTGAAAATGTTTTTAAAAGTGCTCTGAAATCTTTCGCACTATCAGCCATTACACATTAGGCGAAAGAACTTTTATATCACTATGCACTATTGAATTTTAATGTTCCGTTGCGCCCTCTCAGACATCCCAAACTTTTTAATGAAAATTTCCACAGAACAACTTATGGCCGTAGCTCAATAATTGACAGGTTGATGAGGACAGTTAATGACACTGATACTATCATAGACTTATTTAGTGTGACTGAAAATTCTCTTAAGGCCAAATTAAAATGTATTAATTAGGGTGATATGTAGCATATAAAAATAAAGAAAAAAAAATTGTTAAAATAATGACGTGTCGCTGTGGTGTTGTTTGCATTTTTATATGGTTGAGTGCAATTTGTTGGTGTTTGACTTTGGAGTATGACTTGTATACTTTGTTTTAAACAATTTAGCTAATCTCGATCCGGCTCGAAGGACCAAAAATGTTAGCACGTAAATGAAAATAAGTTGTGGACTGTATATTTACCGGCCATCCTGCATGTCATCCTGTCCTCAGGATAAATAACTAAAGTTACAAAAGAATATGATATACCTTAATAATACTTTTTAAACTTTAATACAAACACGACTTATAGCTAACTACGAGTCATATCGACTTTATAACAGGTTTCCAACTGCAAATAGGTACTTAAAATGGTAGAGAACTTCTCGCAACCTGCGAATAATAACTTACTTTAAGGAGTATATCGCCAACTGCAACATAACTCATAACATGCCAACTGCATTAGACCTTATCTTTCCGTTTAATAATAATTTACTTTAAGGAGTATATCGCCAACTGGAACATAACTCACAACATGCCAACCGCATTAGACCTTATTTTTCCGTTTAATAATAACTTACATTAAGGAGTATATCGCCAACTGCAACATAACTCATATCATGCCAACTGCATTAGACTTTATCTTTCCGTTTGCCACCTGCAAATATCCAGATGCCAACTGCATCAACTATTTTAAGGAATCTGCTATATCGCCAACTGCGAATAAGCTTGTGAAGGTTAGTATTAACTGTACAAAACATATCGCCAATTGCGACCAAACTTATTAAAACTAGTAGGTACTAACTGTACAAAAAGATGTCGCGAACTGCGAATAAACGTATCAAAACTAGTACTAACTGTACAAGAACATGTCGCCAACTGCGAATAAACTTATTTCTAGGTGGACACTTTTGAATGTTAATTATTTTTACTTTATACTTCCTAAGATGACCCAAGGTTTTATTTTATCTACAGATACCACTGTTTTATAATTTCTCGACCCTTCTCTCAAGTCTTGCACCTCATATCGATCATGTAAAAGAACTCGTATGACACGGCCCTGCCTGTTGCTGGGTTGTCTGTTTTGAGTACCATTACTACCTCACCTTCTTTATAATGCTTAGCTTCTGCTCGGGTCTTGTCAAATCTCTTCTTCTGAGCCAACTGCTCTGTTGTCAAACGTTAATCTTTGCCCGTAGTTGACCAAGAGCAATCCGATCCCAAGGGTCGTTAATACTAATTAATATCTTAGATTCGGCCATTGTTCTCCCTTTGTAACCTGCCAGAGCTTCCATTGGTGCACTTTCGTTGTCTTATTAGTCCTACAATTTAGTATACTTTGTATCTGCTTAACATAAACATCCCAAAGATCTTCTGGTTGTCCACCTACTGTGGTAGCTAAACAATTTAGAACCGTTCAGTTTTCTCGTTCACACTGACCATTTGCTCTAGGAGTTGCAACGGCATTGAGAATATGTTTAATTCCATACACTGAACAAAATGTATCGAACGTCTTTGGTGTAATTTAATAGTTTAGAATCACCGTCAATCAAAGGTAATTTAAAATTTTCCGCAATTTAGGATTTTAGCAAGATACAGGTGCTACCGGAATCCACTAGACATTTAATTTTGCAACCATTAACGCGTGCTGTTTAAAAAAAAACAAATTACTATGGTTATCAGCAATGTCACAAACAGCCACATTCTTACTACCTTTTTCATCTACATTCCCTCTGCACTGTTCGATGGTATGTCCATATTTCTTACATAATCTACACTTTACTTATGGGCTTCTACATTGCTTTAAAAAGTGGTCACCACCACAATTATAACGCTTACTGTTTTTGCGTTAATTTTTGTTACCTTGATAGGAAGTTGACGAACGTGCATGATAATTATTATTCTTATACGTTGTAAAATTTATTTTTGCATCATCAAAATTACTATTCTTCGAACACAAATTTCCAGTACTACTTAAGTACCCTGCCAATTCTCCATCTGATTGGAAATTGGCAGCTCTTGCGGCTAAAGCTACACTCTTATCAGTAATACCTTCTATAACACTATCAATTAAAAAAATATCGGGAATAGACAAGTGAAGTTTGTTTAATTTCGCAACTTTTTCAAAACAATAGTCTCCCCAATTTTGGTTTGGCAAAGGAGTGAAATTCGCTGCATCTTTTAATAATTTACCAAAGCGTATAATGCCAGGAAAATTTAGTTTTAATTGTTCTTTAATACCATCCCAACCTAAACTAGTAACGTTAGCGCTGTCATACCACTTACGCGCATTACCCCTTAGCCTACTTGTTGCTAATCTTAATGTCAATGATTCATCCCAATTATGAAACGTCGACAGTTCCTCAACACTAGGAATCCACTCATTAACTGTCAAAGTCTCAGCACTAGGGTCAAATACCGGTATAACAGTCTCATTAAAAGCAGAATGATTAATAGACGTTAAACGGCTACTACTACTGGAACTTACTGGTTGCGAAAGCTTACTTATCTTTCTTTTTAAACGTTTAGTTGTCCTCTGGCTGGAATGATCGTCCGAAGATGAACTAGACGACGACGACGATCTGCTTCGTTTAGATCTTCCCATTTTAACACTTTAAACTCGCTCATGACACTTTAAAATTAAATTTCTTCCAACCAGACTAGCCAAACACCTTGTATAGTCACTAATAAAACTTCCACTTAATTTATCACTCGATAAATACCAAACGGGGCCGGCGAAGAACAACACTCCGTACTACTTGAGTCTATCCCACCGCTGCTATGTAAGAATCCAAAATATTGAAATAATACAACCAATTATTACTCATTCTTTTTAATAAAATTATAATTCGATACCGCTGTTCAAACTGAACTGCCTGCCCCGATCTCATATGCATTTCTTTTCAGCCTCTCATCTACGAACGATAATATAAACAAAATCGGTCCCTTCGATATTTTCCTGTGATTAACGCCTCGTTGACAAAGCTAAGATACATATATAATACATTACTTTTGTATTGGGTAGACAACACTTATTTCGTTTAACAAATAAAACTTAGAAAATATTACAAATATTTTAAACAATTTAGCTAATCTCGATCCGGCTCGAAGGACCAAAAATGTTAGCACGTAAATGAAAATAAGTTGTGGACTGTATCGTTAGGGAAAATATTCTACGCGCTCACATTTATGAGAAGAAAGAAAATAAATCCATAGGTAATTGTTTCCGACACACACAAATTGCAATGGAAGATGAGTACAAGGAACTTACCACGCTTATCTTGACATTCCCAACGAATTTGTCCTCGGGGATCCCCTTGTTCTCAACTTCTCTATCTACCAACTTCCGCAGATACCATCAAAGGTCCTTATCACGATTTTGAAACACTGGCCTTAATTTGGCCTTAATTTTGCTGCTAAAACTTGGATGAAAAACGAATCGGCGACCAGACTCTGTGACCGTTACTGCCGTACTTCTGAATTTACCGTATTGGCGATTGCGCACGGTTTTTTGTGCCCTGATTTTATTTACAATCTGTGTTATGCGCTAACAGAACCTTCCATAAAAATTTGTCTTTTTTGTCCTGCCAAATCTTATTTACGGTTGGCCCTTCATTTATCCAATTTTCGTATAAATAATAAATACGGTTTCGTTGAGAACGGTCATGCATAATTTCTTTCTTTTCAATTAACAAGGATTTTCTTTGAAAATTTCCCCAACGAAAATTGATGGATTTTAAAAGTCCTACAATTTAGTCTTGCCCATCGTTGATATGTGTGGGTTACTTTTAACAGCCTCTAGAAGTAAGCAAAAGTTGGGATTTTCTTTTCAATGAAAACCAATGAAGGAGTCTTCGCAAGATTTTTTACTTCTTCTGTCAGCTTCAGCTTTATTTTACCTGCTTTTGGAATTGGCAAAGTAACTACTGTGTTTGGGTTTGGAACATTCGGCAAAATGCACTAAAACAGAGTTTTATCCACAATACCGAAACAGAATTTTTGTACTCGACGCGCATTTCGCATGTTAGCATCATCAGGAGATGATTAAGACAGTCTTAATCACCTCCTGATGATGCTAACATGGTTAGCGAAACGCGCGTCGAGTACAAAAATTATGTTTCGGTATTGTGGATAAAATCTGTTTTAGTTTAAAGTAATTACTGCTTCATTTTCTTCTTTTAAAATTTGTTCTTTCCCAATTTTGAACACTTTAATTGACACATACATTTTTCATCACTTTTGATACAATTCCTGATTATTGTGACCTTTTCGTTTGAGCTTAAAGCCGTTATTTTTGACGTTTTGGGCAAGACATCTTTATTATTCTGAACTGATGCATGACGTGTTATGTGAGAAAATAAACTGACAGTGTACCTACCCTTGATACAATTGATAATCCAGCCTACACGTAAAGGGCCAGCCTTTGGTTTACTACTCACTGGGTGGCCCTTATCACTTCCATTATTTTGCCTTTCAAACGTATAGACTTAATAATTTAACAATACATTGCTCAAGAGGGCCAACAATAAATGAAATTTGCGTTTAAAGGCTAATGAAATATTGAGAAGGAGATTAAAAATTTAACTCTACCAAAAATTGTAAAACAGGGCACCAAAGCAAGAAACAATTTATTACTCGTAAAATCAACTTCAACCTAATGCGGATTGTGATATTCATTAGGACACTGTCCTACAGCTCATGTTGTAATTCTCATAATCGTGCCTCAATAGATATTATTAAATGCTCATTCCTGAATGAATATTATACTTTGAGGTTTAAGGTTTTCAATTAAAATACATTTTCACCCGGTCGGCTGCATAAAAGGCACAGATTCTTAGATTAGCAAATTTCCTGCTAAGACGGTTCTATGGGATACAACATATCGATCAACGAGGTAAAAGTCTATGAGGTTAAAGATTAAATGGAAAAAAATAAAGTGGCATTTGCATTTTTTCCTGCTCTATTCTGCAAGAAATATCGTCGTCATATCACGAATAAGATATAATTTAGCAGAACAATGCGCAAATGTACTTTCGTTTTTACAGAAAAAAAATTACTCAGAGAGCTACTGCATAATTTTTCAGCATCCAAGTATAATTTTGCTGATACTGTCGTAGCTCCTAATTTTCGTAAGGTAATGCCAATTTTAAGAGATCTGGAGAACATAAATAAACTTTTAACTGATGAAGAATGCATTCATTAATAAAGGAAAAATATATATCCATAAAACTTCATATGAGTTATCCTTTATCTATTATTTATATCACTGCTTTTTCCTAACGTTTGAGCAATGTATCCTTAACATAGATTCGGCTATCTTCAAATAAGGCGACAATTTTGGCAGCTTCCACTGTCTGATTATTTATTTTTAGTGACTTGAATTAGCATATCTGCAATACCAATTAACTCAAACACTAATTATTAAAATTTTGGCAAATAACAGAAAACATAAGCAACAGTTTTAAAAATAAAGTAAGAATTTTTATGTCATACCAGTACATTATTGTGTTTTTATACCTTAGATACCATTTACATAATGGATTACTTTATGCCCGTGCGGGCAGAAAGTCCACTTTATGGCCCATGCGGGCATAAAGTACACTTTATGGAGCCAAATAATTGAATTGAATTCGCATTTTTTAAAATATTTACATATTGTGAATGCAATGACGAACTAGTATGACATAAAAGTTTGTATGCACCACGGGTATTTATAGATGTGTATGCCCTCGGGCGACTTAGAAACCCTCTGGTCAGAGGCCCTCGGGTTTGTAACGTTGTAGCCCTCAGGGCATAAACATCTACTTAATACCCTTGGTACATAAATAACTATTACATACATTCGTAATTGAGTACTTTTGTCAGTTTGACATTAGAAGTTCTATGCGCTGTCTTCTCAACAATGCAGACATATTGCTAACGAGCTTTAAGTTTTATATTCAAAAATAATGAATCATATCTACTTGTCATAATTATTGATAGAATTCGAAAACCGAAATAATTTCCAGTGACTCAATTTTTTTGTGCGTCAGTATCAAATATTTAAATATTCATTCCAGATGCCCAGGGTACCTGTTTCGATGCGAGTACGGGGCTTGTATAAGTGGTTTCCAAAGATGCGACGGTAAAAAGGACTGCAAAGATAACTCAGATGAGATTGGTTGTCCTCCTGCGTTTGAAAAAGTAAACACCAATTGCAGGTATGTAAACATATTTTAAGTATAAAGTATAAAACAAAATTATATCGTACGGAACTAATCTATCCGAGTCAATTTTTCACACATACACTCATGGACATACATGAACGGATGTTGTCCTTTGACAATAGTAATTTTGAAGTAATTTTAATTTCTGGCAAACCATCTTTCTTAATCTTAATCAACTTTTATACATGAAATATTGTTTTCGTTTCCATAACATGCTTTTGCAAATGTCATTCGAAATACATAATCATTGTGTATTGTCAATAATTACTCTGGCGAAGATGGCTTTAAGTCCAGAAGTAGTATCGGCTATTATAGCTTTGATACAAGATGGTAGAGACCAAAGTTATGTAGCCAATAGATTTAGGTGCGCGCGAAGTACAGTGCAACGTGTTTACGACCGCTTTCTCGAGACAGGTTCCTACAGCAGGCGTCCAGGGACAGGTCCTCGTAGAAGAACTTCTAACAGAGACGATGGCTTCATGGTAACTTTATCGCTAACGAATCGACGTTTACCAGCACTACAAATACGAAATGAATTACATCATGTAAGACATGTAAACGTAAGTAAACAAACTGTTAGAAGAAGGCTTAATAGCGCAAAGAGAACACCAAAACTGGGATAAAATGAGTCGTGTATTATTTAGCGACGAATCAAGATTTTGTTTAAGGTCTTCAGCGGAAGAGAAAGAGAATGGCGACTAGCCGGTGAACGTTATGCCGAATGTACATTCAGTCTCAGAGTAAGTTTTCAAGGAGGTTCAGTCATGGTTTGGGCCGGCATTTTTATGGAATTACGCACTGAGTTATATCTTATTCCCAGGGGAGCTATGAATGCTGAAAGCTACATCAACGAGATACTAGCAGATTATATTGTTCCATATGCACAGTTGGTAGGAAATGGTCTTCTTCTTATCCAAGATAATGCGCGACCCCATACAGCCCGGATAGTCAGAGATTATCTGAACAACGCTAACATCCCACAAATGGGCTGGCCACCACATAGCCCAGATTTGAACCCGATCAAGCATATCTGGGATATGCTAGGTAGGATCTAATACCGGCCCCCCAAAAACTTGGATGAACTGCGTAGAGTACTCTCCGAGCAATGGGCGGTTACCCCAGGAAGATATTAGTCGCTTGGTACAAAGTATGCCGAGAAGAATAGACACTGT
>MU182718.1:100488-120170 GCA_016904865.1 Pissodes strobi
ATATATGGGGTAGGTAGTCGTCACCGACTTGTTGAATAAAACGATTTCTAATTCTTGGAGGGGTAACGGTCTAGGGCTAAATTGTAACTCTTTTTCTACAAACGCCTGACTTTCGGAAGACATTTATTGTTTCCTTTGTCGAGGCTACAATTACAAAGCAGAATGTTGCACTTCTAGAAGTTATAGTTACATAACTAGTTTTTTAATTCAATTTTAAATGTGCAAAGTGTGGGTCCATTAATAAGTAGCATGAAAAACAGTGCATGCACACAGGAAGGTATTACCTAATATTTCTAATATTTTAAGTTTAAAATATCAGGAAGAGCAGTTAATCTGCCTGCACATGTTCACGGTTTTTCGCCTACGAAATGGATACGAGCATAGAAACATTCATGGTTTTTTTTAAATTTAGGCTAGCGCTTCTTATCCTAAATATGATTTTAATTATTATGTGTTGTATATAGTTTATCACATTGTTGAATGCACATCCCCAGGAGACTACTTTTACTTTTTATTAAACAATCCAATACAGAGAAGGGTGAGAATTTAAGACATGTGTCATGGTTATTTGCTGGACGCTTACGCTCATGTCTATATCTACTAGATGGTTTGGTTATTCTAAAATAATTTAGTATTACACTTTCTCAAACCACACTTCTTCGGTTTCTTCGTTTTTTTTTTCGTGTAATAACTTCATGTCCTCGTATAATAAAGTGGGTTAATAATTAACACCCCTTATATTGTCCCCTGAAATTTGTCAAAAACTTCATCCCAACTTTTTAAGTCGATTTGCATTACATTTTATATATTTAAGGTCCAGGGTTCATTTGCGCAAAATAATTATTGACAAATTTTTCTTCACCATTATTGAATTTTTTCAACTACTGCGAAGAAGTAGATTTGTATTTTATATTCTGTTTTGTGCTACCTTGCTGTGGCATTTAGGTATTACTCGTATTACACATGCTAGACCCTCATGAATTTGTCTCCATGCTAGATTCTTAATGTTTTAATTATGTACTCCATTTTGTCCTCATTGATCCCTAATGACCGTAATCCCAGTATTTCTACAGATTTTTTAATTTGTGTAATCTGTTTTTCCACTGGTAGCGTTGTTATTCTGGTTTAGTCCACAGTTGATTTAAAAATAAGAGGAAAGAAGTCTGTCAATTCACATCCTGTTGTTTGATACCTGACCTGGTGATATGGCTTTCTGTTAAACTACCATGTTTTATCAATTAGCTGGAGAATTGTAAATATCTAATATCAACATTTCTCTTCCGGAGAGTATTTTATATCTTACTTGTATAAGAATAATGTCTCGATGATATTTAACATATAGCATTGTCTCCTGTTTTGGTAAACTTTCTTTACAACTTATTGGCCTCTTCTTTTACTTTCCATATTAAAGTAATGAAGAATGAAGTAAAATTGTTTCGAGAGCTGTGACATTTTTACAGTATTCTGCCGGGACAATATCATGTTTTTGGCCCTTACCTTTACACTCCTATTTAGGCAGGAGTTTTTTCCAGACTTTATAATATAGCGTTTTCTGCTCGTTTTTTGTTTCATTGATACTTAATGGTTTGTAGTTTATCTTCATTCTTTCTTCGACTTTAGCTCCTGTTTTTCAATACACCCCTACCATTGTTAATCGATATAACAGCTCTTTATATAAATAGACCACTGTGACTTTTCAGCTGTGGTAAAATTTAGTGTAAGATTTCAAGAAAACAAGTACTAAATCTGATAAAATAATAGTAGGGAATACATAACTGATAACTCAATGTGGGTTTCAGATCCGATGAATATGAATGCAACAATGGACAATGTATCGAGGCAGATGGTAGGTGTAATGGTATAGCTGATTGTGAAGATAAATCTGATGAAACAGAAGAGTTGTGTTTGAATATAGAATGTCCTGGATACACTTACAAATGCAGATATGGTGCATGCGTTGATGGAACAGCTCAGTGAGTATCTATATGTTTAATGTGTTTGTGTAAGTATATATGTAAATGTAAAAACTTCCGGCCTACTCAGAATGGAAAAAGAAAGCAAATATTATCTAGTTTTTAATGAAGTATTCCTTAGCAGTCGCAAACGGATCAGTTTAGAGTAGTTAGCCAAGAAAAAAAAACAGTACACTTACTTTTACAGCTTTTAGTTACTACTAAATCAAAAACCCTAAAGCCTTAGACAATATAGCAGAGGCTTAAAACGCACTTTTGTGAACTTGAAAAAAAAATGGGTTTCGTCAGTTTGTGATTCTGTATGATATATTCTTTTGCTACAAGTTCCATCATTCTAAAATATATTGGTTAAACCTCTCCCCATGCTGACTGAGGCAATTCTCAGATTGATTGAAAATAATTCAAATATCAATGAAAAACATTAATTCTGATGGGCCATATTATCACCAAATGCCTGGCCTAAGGTTAGCTCTTTTACAATTTCTTTTTATGTATATTCATCCCAATATATTTATGAATATCTAGCCATATTTATCTTTATTCTGTTCGATTTAATTTCCACTTGGAATCATCAAAAATTTGCTCAAATTATTTAACATTAGTGCAAGGGAATTTTTACCCTTGCCTAACAAACCCATCTAATTCTCCCATAAATCGACATGTGGTCGAGGCTAATTTTTGCAGATGCATGATGTGGCCGCAAAAGTAAACCTATTTATTTAATTATGCAGATACACGATAATTATTATTTTTATGTGTTATTTATATTATACTCTGCAAGTATGATAATTTTCCAAATGTGCAAGCGTGATAAAAAAAACCTTCATTGACTGACACATTTTATACAATTATTTGGTCGTGTGTAGGGCTTTCGGTTACTGGTTGATAAAATTGTAACTAATTTGGATAAACAATAATGTAATAATAGACGATTTCATTTGATCAATCTGCATTGGTCACCTCCGGTTCTCTTATTGATATAATTGTGGGCAGCGATTTCTTGAAAAATCTGCAATTTAACTGGTGGTGGCAAAAATACCAGAAGTGATACCTGAAAGGGCGAAAAGTGAGGCAGGAGCTGAGGGATCAACCAAATCCGAATTTATGAAGATAAAACTGTTAGAGATTAGTAGCAACATAAAGCCACTAGGCTGCTATATTTCATCCAACCTAAACGCAATTCAAATGTTAAATCCAAAAACTGAAAATGTGGAGCAGCTCTTGAAATGAAATTCATTGCGATTCATTGGTTGTGGGGAGGCAAATGGCGAATAAGTTGTTGCTTGTGATAGATTTGTAGGTTATGCGACTTGCAGGGCGCTTTTCGCGTGGGAAAGCAGCACATTAGTGAAGATCCTCGTGCAGTTCTTATTAGCTATATGCAAAAATTCAAACGCAACGAAATATTCAATGCTAAAATATCAGTGAAAACCACGGAACCGGAGACCTATCAAAGAGGGGATATAAACTGCTACTAGATCATAAAAATAAGCTTGAAAAGAGCATGGTGGAAGGAGAGAGAGACAGAGCGAGAGAAAGAGAGAGAGACAGAGAAAGAGAGAGAGAGAGAGAGAGAGAGAGATATTAAGTTTTCCCCTAAGATTTTATCGTTGGTGAATGTTGGAACCTAAATCTTGAGATCTACTTGTTGGTTTACATTTAATTGTTTGCAATGGGCCGTAAACCGGAGCTACCTAGGCACCTTTGCTGGATATTTTTTCGAATAAGTTAAAAAATTATTCGTAGATTATCTTAGTTATGCCGACTGATGTAAATAGTTTTTGGAACAAAAAAAACATTAATTGGGTGCCCTAGTTACCTCGGTTTTGGGGCTACTTAGGCACACTTATAAAAAACGTAATAAATTCCATTTAAAGCAATATTATGCCCGCGTTGACCCGTATTTAGATGAAACCTGTAAAATTAGACCTGCCACAGACAAATATTTTTTGCTATTATTATTTTTAGGGAATAAAACTTAAAATAAAGTGATATATAATAACTTATATTAGTAAAAAACCCTACAAACTAAATGAAACATTTCTTTAAAAAATTAAAACAACATAATAGTTTGTCCAAACTATACCTAAACAGCAAAAGACACTTAACATCATCCAAATCGACGTCCTTATTTGCATCAGAGTCATCAAACACTTTATATGATTCTTCTTCTTTTTACATCGCTCGCAAGTAAAATAAGTGTCGTTATTACAGAGACCGCATATCCATTTTCAACATTTTGTGCACTTTATCCATTCTGTAGAACCCTTGCAGTCTCTCCAATTAATGGGAAAAAAACCCTATTTTGAGTAAATGTCGCTTCTCTTTTGTCTTTGGCTTTCTTCGACTGGTAACATAATTTTATTTTTATTCTTTAGTTTCTTGCCTATCTTACCAGCAGCTAGACTTAAACCTGAAGTAGATGCACTTTCAGTAATAGTTTCATCGATTTCACCAGAGACTTCATTGGACGGAGTTGGTGAATCTCTTGGTTCAGGAGTTAGTGTATCTCTAGCTAAATTTTTATCCGGTTGGATTACTCTACCTCTCTTTCTCTTTTGAACCTTGGAGCCTATCCCTTGATGTTCCTTGCGAAGATCTAAGTTTCTGGCCATAGTTTGTCTGTTAAAACATCGTCGCCGTCGCTCTGAAACCCGATATTAGGTTTTGACCTATATTATCAGACTCTGGTTTCCATGATTTGGAAAGCAACGCTGGAGGCTGCGTGAAACAGCAACTTTCTTGGATCAGGGGTAATATGTTATATTTGTTTCGTCTTAGTTCTGGAATCTGGAAATGGTGAGCGAGTGGCCTTAGGCCCCATTGGAACTACTGTGCGTCCTACCTAGGTCAACCAATCCATCTATGCCATCGCCCCGCCTACTGTTGTAAAAAAGGTGGCGATGTTGCCCAAGGAGGCTGTTCTGAGAAAAGCCACGGTCGACCATCGTTCTCCCAAAATGGACTCCCTTAATTCCGAAACAGCGTAACAATCAAAGAGCAAATGCTCTACTGCTTCGTCCTCTTATTCACAGCCTCTGCATAGAGGTGTCTCGCATAATCTCATTGTGTGGAGATGTCTCCTTGGCTGGCAGTGTCCAGTCAGAATCCCCACCATTGGAGTTAGGGTCTTCCTTTACATATCCAAGTAAGCTTTTGCTGCAGTCTCATTAGGGTAGCTTAATAGCTCCCTGGTCAGTCGACAGTTAGTTATTTCGTCCCATCTTGCCCTAACGTCTTCATGGGTGATCTTTTTTTATCATATATATCGTCGTCGCTATAGGTAGGTTTGAAGGGCCGGCTCCCATAATGTTTGGACCGGCTGCCTTTCTAGTCAATTTATCCGCTGATTTGTTACCTTAGCACTGTGCATGTCCTTTAACCCAGCACACAGAAATTCTGTTTTTGCAGGCGACATCCTCCAGTGAATTATTGCATTCTAGTACTGACCTAGCTGTAAGTTTATAACTTTTCAAGGCGAGTAGTGCTTGTCTACTGTCCGTGTAGATTTCAACAATCTCTTTTGCGGCTATGGATATTGCAGCAAGTTCAAACTGAACTAAACTTGCGTGTCCCTCCATAGACCATTTAAGTTCAATTTGCAAGCTTCGGGAGTAAATTCCACAGCCTGCTCCTTCCTGGGTTTTGAGCCATCCACGAAAATATTAACCGCACCTTCGATTATAGGCTCAATTGGTTTTATTTGAACATCTTATAGTTTGTCGAAGACAAACTTGGGATGTATGCTATCTGCATTGGCCTGCAGTGGTGGCAGTCTTCCGATTGCCTCATCCCATAGGTGGCGTCTAGTCTCGGCACATTCTATGCTGGGTTGCACACCAACGAATTTGAGCCTTAGCAATGCAGTCAGAGCCATCTCCCTTAGATAAATATCTAGGGGAGGCAGGCACGACATTACTTCCATGGCTCTCTCTGGTTGGGGCTGTTCTCATAGCTCCCGTTACAGTTAGGCAGGCAGTTCTCTGTATCTGACTTAGCTTAAGAATTACCGTTTTTTGTTCTCTTGGGTCACCAAACTACGGCTCCATAGGCAGGTCATATGATGGCAGTATAGATCCACATTTCGACCCTGGGTTTCACCCCCCAGGTTTCACTCTAGGGGTTCGCGAGACCGAGACCGAGCCCGAGACCTGGCAAGTCTCGGTCTTGGTCTCGAAGAAAATTTTTTGTCTCGGTCTCGGGTCTCGAAGCTCGAGACCGAGACCGAGACTACCTTGGTCTCGGTCTTGTCTCGGTTTGGTCTCGGTCTCGGTTTAAGCAAATAAAAAGTAATTAAATAGTTTACTGTTTTATTTCGTTAATAACACAAACGTTACTTCGGAATGTTAAGTTAAATGAAACATCTAATAAATGTCTTTTGTGTATCAGTTCTTGGTGTAGATGTGATATTAGGGATAAACTTCTTAAATAATTTTACATTTTTTGTTTGCAAATAATAGTAAACTTAAATAGGTATGTATCGGGTGTTTCACTATAAATGGACCCCCCCCCCTTTAACTTTCTCAATTGACGTTTTAGAAAAAAGCGTTCAATACAAAAAATAAAGGGGATGAAGTGAAGTTTTTTATGGCATAGCATTGTTGTATACAGGGTGTCCCATAAATGCGGGATTAAACAAAGTTTTTTTTTAAAGGAATACCCTATATATTATTGCATATTTGGATTTTGCGGAGAATTCTAGACATATTTCATAAATAATGTCCTATACCTATCTGTTACTGCTTTTGAAATATTGACAGTTGAAAATCGACCATTTACCAAGTCTGACAGCCTGTAAAATCTAAACGGCTAAAGATAGAGCAAAATGGTTCGCATTTTCCTATCTTGGTTTTTCATAAGCTATCGTTTGACACTAATTTTTTATTTAACCAGAGGTTAAGAAATTCCATTAAATTTAACCTCTGGTTAAATCTAAAATTGGTGTCAAATGATAGGTTATGAAAAACCAAGATAGGAAAGTGCAAACCATTTTGCTCTATCTTTAGCTGTTTAGATTTTACAGGCTGTCAAACTTGGTAAATGGTCGATTTTCAACTGTCAATATTTCAAAAACAGTAACAGATAGGTATAAGACATTATTTATGAGATATGTCTTGAATTCTCGGCAAAATCCAAATATGCAATAATATATAGGGTTTTCCATTTTAAAAAATGTAACTTTGTTTAATCCCGCATTTATGAGACACCCTGTATACAACTGTGCTATGCCATAAAAAACTTCTCTTCATCCCCTTTATTTTTTGTATTGAACGTTTTTCTCTAAAATTTCAGTTGAGAAAGTTAAAGATGGGGTCCATTTATAGTGAAACACCCGGTACCTACTAATATTTTAATATATTTCATGTTAGTTTTTAAATTGTTGTTTTGATATAAAAATGCTTACCTCTAATGTAGGTAGGTATACAAGTGATAGGGATTGTTAAGTATGTACACATAAAAATTAGGTACCGATTTATGTCAATTTTGTTGTCAAAGTCAACGCTTTTTCTTCTTATTTTTTACATTTCTTATCAGTTGTTGCATAGCCATACAAAGTGATGTCATTTTCAAACATTCTGTATTATATGGAAAAATTTATTTTGAAAACTCTTAAAATTTAACGGTATAAGGGTGTCGCGAAATTAGTGGATGAAATATCAACCATGTATTTATCGGTCAAAAATACCTAAAATTTTTCTTATAAATATATATCGGGAAGGGAGCTAGAGCCTCTTAAAAATGGACCCCTGAATATGGTTTTCTTTAATTATTTCC
Organism: Pissodes strobi; assembly: GCA_016904865.1. NCBI lineage: Eukaryota > Metazoa > Arthropoda > Insecta > Coleoptera > Curculionidae > Pissodes > Pissodes strobi. The sequence goes on from MU182718.1 coordinate 108,237, forward strand.
GAAACGGTGTTAAATAGAGTTTTAAAATTTTGGGATTCTAATAACTTTAATATTCTGAATTTAAAAATGGAATTAAAAATACAAAATTTTAGTCAGGTGTGAACATTTTAGGGGATAAATTTAAAAATTAACTTTTTTTTGGGCTAACTTTTTATATATTTTTTCTTCAAATTTTGAAAATTTTAATTTTTTTTTCGCAAAAAGTGCCTTTTAGTTTGTTTCGGTAGGATGCAGCGTTTTTGATAAAAACGGATTTTAAAGTATACCGACTGCCAAAAACGGGTGTAAAATGAAGGTTATAATTTTTGATATTCCCCAAAAATTCCGTTTGACGTTACAAAACTTCATATTATCTATTATAAAATAGTAAAAACACTTGTTCCAGAAAAAAGTTATGACAGATTTTCAAAATTTGATAAACTATAGCATTCAATTTACACCCGTTTTTGGCAGTCGGAATATATATTTATAATCCGCTTTTCTCAAATTCCTGCGTCCTAATGATACGAAATAAGAGGCACTTTTTTACGTATTCAAAATTTGAAAAGAAAATAAAAAAATAGCCCACAAAAAAGTTGACGTTAAAGTTAATTTTTTAGATTCTCTCCCAAAATATTAAGCACCTGACCTGACTAAAATTTTCTATTTCTTATTCCATTTCCGAATTCTAAATATTAAACTTAGCTTACTAGGGGAATTCCAAAATTTTAAAACTCTATTTTACACAATTTTGGAAATAATTAGACAAAAAACATCTTTAGGGGCCCACCTTTAAGACGCCGTAGCTCCCGTAGGGGGCGTTTCCCGATATATGTTTATAGAAAAAATTTAAGGTATTTTTGACCAATAACTACAGGGCTAATGCTTCGTCCACTAATTTTGGGTTACTCTGTATACGTATACACTGTATAAGTGGATATGGCCAAAGGTGGTCACTCATCTTTTAATATACTAATCTGACACGGTTGTACCAGAAGCAGATGTCCAGTTGTTTTAATGGATACGCGATGTTTTATTACCGTGTAGATATTACGAAAAATGTGAAAACTCATAGCTGTTTATTGCTTGGAAATGGCTCAAAATAAGTTATCTACATAATTACATATTATGTACATAACAGTATAACATTTCATCTAGAATCTTAAAAAGAAACAGCCCAATTTATAATAAACAAGCATTATACCCGGATTTGCACGGTTTTTCAATTTTTTGGTTGGTTGGACCCCGTTGGCATAAATTGCCAATAACACATAAAAATTTTATTTTTCAGAAAAATAAGTTTTGAAAATTCAACAAATAAAAATATTTTTCGAGACCGAGACCGAGAGTCTCGTTACCTTGGTCTCGGTCTTGGTCTCGGTCTCGATCTGTAAGTCTCGGTCTCGGTCTCGATTCTAATTCCCAGGTCTCGGTCTCGGTCTCGGTCTCGAAAACACCGACCGAGACCGTAGTCTCGCGAACCCCTATTTCACTCACGGTTCTGCGACACTGTTCATAAGAGATGTATGCCTTCTTTAATCTTCGTTCTAAATAAGGATTCCAGCATATGCATTGGTGTAGAATCCATCTGAGTTGAGGCGATGCAAGAGACGGTCGAGAAGAAGGTTTCATAGCAGTGGCGACAGAACGCCTCCCTGCGGGCAGCCTCTGGCAACACTACAGTGTCTTCCACCTTTATTTCCACGTATCTCTTTAAGAGCATGTTAAAAATCCAGCCACTGGCACTGACAACAGCAAGAGGGACGCCCCTGTTTGTTAAGGCAGCATTAATTTTTCCCAAGGTGGTTTTATCAAACGCACCCTCAATATCAATAAATACACCTACGGTGGGCTCATTATTGTCCAGCGATCTCTCGATTCGACTCACTGCCAAATGCAAGGCCGTGTCGGTCGATCTTCCAGTAGTGTACGCATGTTGGTTGGAATGCAGCGGTCGGTTGACCAGTACGCTTTTGCTTTTGGTATGAACACCACTCTCTCCATGCCTTCGGGATATAGCGCATGCCCAAAATACCTTTACCAAGTGCGGCAGTAACTCGTCCAAGCCCCACTGTAGTAGAGCTAGACGGATGCTGTCAGTACCTGGCGATTTCAAGGGTGAGAAGCTTAGTATTGCCCATCGTATTTTGTTTTCACTGACTGTTTGGTTGGCACTTTGCCAGTCCAAATCAGTAGGTTGAAGGTTTCTCTCGTCTGGCCGGTTCCTGTCGTCTGTCTAGCCGTCGTCCTTTGTTAGTAGACCTAAGTCGCGATATTTGTCTTTTGCGAGCACTTTGTAGAGCCGTGCAGTCTGTGAGTGATCTTCGATCTCCTCACAGTAGGCCTTCCAGGCCTCCCTCTGTTTTTTTCTTACTAGTTTTAAACTCCCGCAGATTGGTGCTGTATTGCTCCCAGTCGGCTTGAGTTCTAGTTCTTTTTGCTCTTTTAAATTTTTTTCTCGCTGTCCTCTTGAATTCTCCCAGCTACTAGTTCCACCATTTTGTGGCCTCCCCTAGCTATTGTTGAGATCTCAAGAGGGTAAGATTTTTTCCAAAGGCTTTAGTTATGGCGGTCTGTAGGCCTAGCATACGACTTTCCAGGCCGTCATTGTCTTTAGGTCTATTCCCCTCAACTTCCCGTAGGTTCTCACGAACGAGGAACTGAGCCCGATCCGTCCTTCGGGGATCCCTAAAAAGCTTCCTGGGCGCCTTCATTGAGGTAAGCTCAAATGTTAACCAGCGATGAATTGACATGGTGACCTTGTCACAGACATGCCAGTTTATGACTGATTGTGATATGCCCGCCGAGGCAAGTGTTATATCAAGTATAGTTTGACTCCTGGAGTTAATAAAGGTTGGTGCAGTACCTCTGTTGAAAATGTTGAGATTGCTACCTGTAATGTAATCATAAAGTGATTTACCTCTAGCACTGTTGGCTTCGTTGCCCCAGGTCACATGGTGTGCGTTAGCGTCACAGCCCAAAATGTCCTCCCATTTCTGGTTCTGGCAGTGTCCTATCAGGTCCTCCATTTCCCTCGTGGGAGGAAGTGTTGCCGAGTCCTGGGGAATTTACACTAGTCTATTGTTATTGTTCGGTGGCAATGCTAAAGTTAATTTAATAATCGACGCCCGCTCTATTAAACCGCGAGCCTGTGTTCGAGCTAGCTCGGCAAACGTGCAACCGAAGAACATTATAATATACATTTCTAATCTTTGTTTGAGTAAATTGTCGTTTGGATTTAGAATACCCATTAGCTTTGTGGATATTCTGTTAATAACATGGCAGCCAATGTTGCCAGTATCACAGAAGAATTGTTTTTTCTTATGAGCCAGTATTTTGACTACGAGGTCAGTAAATGAAATTGTAAACATCGATTATTTCGACTTTTTACAAATATTGGTATCTTTAGGAGGTAAGTATTTACTTCAAAGTTTTTTGTAAAACTGTTTAACGCTTTTGGATAATTATCATATCTATGGAGAAAATAAAATAATAGCATGCAATTATTATTTTCTGTGATATACTTAACTGAGTTATTGCAAGTAATGGCGAAGCTATAAATACACTAAATCACCAAAGCTTAATGAACCATTTTGTATGGAGTAAAAATATTTATATTTATTTAATCACTCTTCTAATCAACAATAAAGGGAAGCTGCTTCTACATTAAAGTTAACTTTTTGAAATGTTTTCCGTATATTTTGTGTCACTTGTGTAATTACTGTAGTATAACGTACCCGGGTCGATTCAACATAGTTAAATCAGATAAGTAAAATTGTGCTTTGCCTTTATTTTGCCAATGATCGTCAAATTAGATTAAAAAGAAATGGATTAAAAAGAGGACCAATTCCTACGTTGTGTTATTATTATATCTTGCACAATTTTACTCACTCATTATGCGCTTCAACGGAACACATTTAGGGAAATTTGAGGGAAAGGTGCGTCATGTAAATTAAACCACAGATTCCTAATACGCCTAATTTATTAAAGAAAAGCGTGCCATACTCCGCCTGGAATTCACGAGGGAAAAGAGCATGGCAGAGAAAACCTCGATCCCAATTCCTAAACCGAGTTATGCTGTACAACCTTTATCAGTATAACAATTAATTAAATTACTGTCTCACGCACCGCAATTTGTCGTTCCACACTTGTGACAATACTACAATACATTCAAAACTGAAGAGTTTAGTATTAGTTAGCCAGACGTCGCCAGCAGGTACTGAGGTCCCATACGGGAGGCTACTCAGCTATAGTTGCAAATTGAGCTAATATCTCTAGTAAGACCTGCAGGCCGATTAATATATATATTTCCTTCGTTATCGCTTAGCGATTGATTACATTATTTGTGATTGAATAGTATTCGTTTACTGTTGCTAATTAGTTATAGTCATTTCAATATAATACATTTCAATTACGATATGTGGTTTCATTCTGTGTAATTCTGCACAGGCTACAGATCCTTTATCATTTCGGGTGCTTATAAGCAATTGGCATCAAGTCAAAAATTCAAGGTTACAAAATAATGTTAATTTAAATTTCACATAGGTTTCATACAAAAGCAAATCATTGAAAATATAGCATTTGTTAAAAGAACGACTTAGGGTGCTTTGCTCGCAAGCTCACGATTTATAGCTAGGATATTCGCTCAGTCAGGGGAGGAAAATGTTAGTGGATTCATCAAGTCCCTTACTTACATTACAATCACAGTCATACTAAAACTAAAATTCCAGCACGAAGAGACAGGAAACAATACACTGTGTTATTCACAGCATAAAACGATTTCATTAAATATATACACTTGTTATACCGTCAAATATAAATTATCCATGAGAACAAATGAAATATTTGTGCAAATTATGTTTATAACAATATCAAAATATATACACATGTTAGGCCATCAAATATGAATTATCAATGAAAATATGAGAAATATTTATGCAAATTATGTTAATAACAATATGAAAAGGCATACACATGTTAGGCCATCAAATATAAATTATCAATGAGAATAAATGAAATATTTGTGCAAATTAGGTTCATAACAATATCAAAATATATACACATGTTGTGCCATCAAATATGAATTATTATCAATGAGAATGAAATCAATATACTTGTGCAAATTATGTTAATAGCAATATTAAAATATATACATATGTTATGCCATCAAATAGGAGAAATATTTATGCAAATCATGTTAATAACAATATCAAAATATATACACACGTTATGCCATCAAATATTAATTATCAATGAAAATAGAAGAAATATTTATGCAAATTATGTTAATAACAATATCAAAATATATACACACTTATGCCATCAAATATTAATTATCAATGATAATAGACGAAATATTTATGCAAATTATGTTAATAACAATATGAAAATGTATACACATGTTAGGCCATCAAATATTAATTATCAATGAAAATAGGAGAAATGTTTATGCAAATTATGTTAATAACAATATCAAAATATATACACACGTTAAGCCATCGAATATGAATTATCAATGAAAATAGGAGAAATATTTATGCAAATTATGTTAATAATAATATGAAAAGGTATACACATGTTAGGCCATCAAATATTAATTATCAATGAGTATAAAATATATAATGGTACAAATTATGATAATAACAATATTATAAGTTTCATTTTACCGACTTGTAATGATAATATTGCAACACAGAAGCAAAACAATTCACCAAAATAAACTGTACACTCCGCTGGCTTCTGACTCTCTATTTTTCGCTCTCCAGCAATACCTTTCGGATCTCCTCCAAAAAACCTCGCAAAAACTCGACTTCCATTTATGACTTGTTTTTATCTTTTACATGTATAAGGGGTGTCTCAAAATATACCCATTTATAGGGTGTCTCAAAAATTAATGTATCAGGTCTAATGAAATAGTATTTTAAAGATGTGGGTTATCTCAGAACGCCCCTTTGGAAGATTTTCGAAAGACCAAGCAGAAGGGAGAGAGACAATCTTTCAACATCCCAACTATGTGTGTACTACTGACAGCAATATAAATATGTCATCAAAAGTTTTTCGATGTTTAACAAACTTCGAGATCAATAAACTAAAATTTACAACTATATCAAAATGACCAAATAGAAAAATACACAGCATTAACTATATGGCAACAATCAAGTCAAAAACTAAAGCTATGGTTCAGACCGATAATCAATGATTTCCATACTTTCGCATTCGTATCAGATACATTATGCACCAATTTTAATTTCTTATTGTTATTCTATGATTATTTTCAAAAGTATGCTCGGAACATTTGATTTTTCTGTTCTACCACACTTAAAATGAGCCATTGTTTATAACTTACATTATGATTGCGGCGGCTATAGTGCCTCAGACGTTTTAACGAATAAAAACAAACAATTAAAATTATTAAATTGTCCTTCGCCATTCTGTCAGAAAAATTTGTGAATGGGATATGGAGTTAATGGCAGTACTTTCTGTAGAAAAATCAAATTCTTGGGTTAGTTATCGCTTCTAATTACTAAAGTACATTCACATACTTGTACCACATACCTGTTCCATACCCTTGGAAAATATTCAAACTCCTGACTGATATCAATTTCAAATTTTCAAAATTACTCATAAAAGATTAGCTAAGAATGACGATAAACAGATTGGTTAAAGTTAAATATTCTTTGGTTTGTTATTAACGAAACCAACCGTCTCAAGTTATTCACCAAGGTATTGCAAGGTCTATGGAATTGGTACACTAGGGCACAGTGAGCTAACATCAAACCAGATTAAAATTTCACCTTCTTTAAAATTCGCCCCTGAACTCTGTTTATAAAAACTAACGATAATTTGATTCTTCGACAACTTGACATTATGGCGAAAGCGCGGGTCAAGAAAATCCCTGAAAAAAATTAACATGATTTAATCAAAATTGAATGAATTTCATTTCAGCACCAATTTGATCAAGAACAAAAAACTCTGTTTTAACTATAAAACTAAATGCTACGATATAAAATTGAATGAGGCACGTTCTGTTGTTTTATTGGTAAATTCTCAAACTGGTTTTTCTAGCCACTGGGATATATTATAAGTTGGTGATCCTCTTGCCGAGACTATGGAATGCATTGCGTTCTTAGTTTTATGAATCTTGTGGAGCCAATATAGTTTCGGCATAGTAGGATTGCTCTCATACAATTTGTATACAAGTTGATCAGACACAAGGTTGCTACATTTCTGCAAAGTGTGGTTCGACTTGTGTTATCATCTTAGATAATGGATTTCTTGAAATTTTGTTATAAAGCCCGGATTAAATTAAATTATCAACTCTCTGAAAATATTCGCTTTTGTCCAATATAACAACCTTATTACCTTTGTCAGCTTATATATAGAAAATAGCTTTCTCCTTTAATCTCTTGATTATACTTATTCTCTTTTACAGGTCGAGAGTTAACATTATTATTAAGTATTTATTTTTTTTTTGAGATCTAATTTCTGCAAGCTTCTCTAACAAATCTTTTACTAGAATCAGGAAGATGTTGAATACAGCTTTCTATATTACCGACAATATCAATTGTTATTCTTTGGTGGAGGCAATGCAAAATCCAGACCTTTATTTAAACGATTCGATTCAACTTTATCAAAAGATCGAGAAGATTGGTTTTCCACAAGGTTTACGAGTTCCCGAGAGCTACCAGACTTAGGTTTCATTTTCCTATTTTTTTTTTAAGTTTTTATGGATGTAAAGTTATTTTCTTGGGGTATTTTGTATCGATTACTAAGAACATTTTTCTCTGGAACTCGCACTTTTTTTACATTCAATATTTGTTAGTTTAAATGTTAGGTTTATTATTATTATATAGTCAGTATGCTTCTCCGTTTTAAAGATACTTCGTATACAGTACCAATCTTTGATTTCTAAATCCAGCCACTTTTGTCTGGCAAAAGGATGAACTATTTCGGTAACGGGAAAATATGTATGTGAAGCAATTTTAATAAAATTTGGAAAAACATTAATTTTTTTTTTAAGACTTTAGAAACCAAACATCTGCACTCACTAGCCTAATCTTGGTAAACATCTTACGATAAGAAATCTTGCGCTGACCGTGCAAGCCATCTCAAGGATGGTACTTCTCCAATCCGCCCCTAATCACGTCACCCACTGAGGACGCTGTGGCAGCTACCATTTGGTTCCAAATTTCCGTATTGTGAATTTGGATTGAAAGTCCCCGGTCCAATCACAGCCTGATTGGTGACCGCCACCACGGATAGCTCCGATGGTGCGCCGGCCGGTCGCCTGATCTGCATCCAAACCAGAAGGTGCTCCGATTCACCTAGGCGAGTCAGAGCTCGGCATCTCAGCAAATTCTGTAAAAGGTCGTAGACCAGCAGTAAACGGTTCCAAACAAGCCATTAACGATTATCACTTTTATTGGATATACAGGTGTACATATTCACATACACACATACATACATATACACATGCGTAAACCTTCACTTCGAGCACGCTTCCAATTTTAACAATTTTTTTTCAAGTAGATAAATGCCCCAGGTCAAATGCATGTTTCAAAAAGTAGTACAACAACTTGTCAAACCAACTAAACAACTAAACTAACCGCAGCTAATTCAGGCCAATCAAAACTAACCCGAAACTAACCAACACTACTCCAAACTAATCTACACTAACCAATACTACCCACAAATTAATTTACACTATCCCAGACTAACCCAAACTAACCCAGACTAGCCCAATCTAACCAAGACTAATCAAAACTAACCCGGACTAATTCTAATTAACCAAAGTAAATTAACAAGCGCGCTACGAGCTTGAACCACTCTGCCTAACACAACACTACTCCAAACTAACAAAACAAACGCACTACGCGCGGTACTCTCTTAACTAATCCAAATGAAACAACCAAGGGCGCATTTATCTCTCTTACTTTTCATCATCAAGAAACGGCAGTTTGTACACCTCAAACCCACGAATTAATATTATTATTATTATTTATTTTTAATTTAACACGAAGCATTAATTTAAAATAAACAAAAAACCATGTGCATGTCATGCCAACTGTGGATCATTCAAAATGCCACGGACTGTAGCCACTCAATTTATTAAAAAAATAAACAACAAAAGCCTATTGCAAAAATCGACAGCAGAGCTGCCAAATAAAGCGGACATAAGTTTGGTATAAAATCAGTCCTGCTGCTTAATTCCTAATTATAGTATATGCTGATTCAATATATCTTGGTGTAAACGCAGCCCAAATATGCAATATAATACTTTACTAATATCCGCAGTTATGCATGTTCTGTATAAACGCACTTAAAATGTCAAAATATCCCAGCAAAAATATTATCAGTTACGTGTTATATAAAACAATGCGGATCTGAATAAGTGCGATCTGTGAATTTTTATAGGGGTTTGTCGAATAAATATCTTGTTTTTATTTCCAAAATATTTAATAAGCCATATTTTGATATTTTATAAAGTTGTGAATAGCTTTTTTAATTTAGATTTCATGATATCGCCCCTAAACAATAATTACATAGGCTAGGGTCATTCGTACCGATATTAGTCTTTAATTGCTCTTGCAAATCAAAATCAAATATTATGTTTATATCTGGGCAAATAATATTTAATCGACATTTTAGGCCTGCAAAGAAAAAAACTACAATCCGATGTTTACATTCTGAGGTACCGGACTAGGGTGACATAACATTCTAGAACGCTGGAAGTATTTTGGCGCAAAAACGATAAGGCTTGTCGAAAAGCTGGTTTTTATACGTATCATACGATTGACATCGGGTCTAAAACTGCAATAATTGAAATTTCAAACAGTGGCGTCGGTTTTGATTTTGTACCTGATTTTTCGTTCAGAAAAATAAATAAATGCTTATTTACTTGAAACATACATGTCTATACAGGTATTTTTTTTTATGGCTAGGCCTAATTAGAAACTGATTGTTTTTTTAATAGTGGGCTCTTTTGTTTTATGCAGAAAATGCAACACCCTCTCGCTCAAATTTCCACATTGTCCGTCGACTAAACGCATCCTGGTCACGGCACCATTCTGTAGTATAACGTACCCGGGTCGATTCAACATAGTTAAATCAGATAAGTAAAATTGTGCTTTGCCTTTATTTTGCCAATGATCGTCAAATTAGATTAAAAAGAAATGGATTAAAAAGAGGACCAATTCCTACGTTGTGTTATTATTATATCTTGCACAATTTTACTCACTCATTATGCGCTTCAACGGAACACATTTAGGGAAATTTGAGGGAAAGGTGCGTCATGTAAATTAAACCACAGATTCCTAATACGCCTAATTTATTAAAGAAAAGCGTGCCATACTCCGCCTGGAATTCACGAGGGAAAAGAGCATGGCAGAGAAAACCTCGATCCCAATTCCTAAACCGAGTTATGCTGTACAACCTTTATCAGTATAACAATTAATTAAATTACTGTCTCACGCACCGCAATTTGTCGTTCCACACTTGTGACAATACTACACTACATTCAAAACTGAAGAGTTTAGTATTAGTTAGCCAGACGTCGCCAGCAGGTACTGAGGTCCCATACGGGAGGCTACTCAGCTATAGTTGCAAATTGAGCTAATATCTCTAGTAAGACCTGCAGGCCGATTAATATATATATATATATTTCCTTCGTTATCGCTTAGCGATTGATTACAATATTTGTGATTGAATAGTATTCGTTTACTGTTGCTAATTAATTATAGTCATTTCGATATAATACATTTCAATTACGATATGTGGTTTCATTCTGTGTAATTCTGCACAGGCTACAGATCCTTTATCATTTCGGGTGCTTATAAGCAATTGGCATCAAGTCAAAAATTCAAGGTTACAAAATAATGTTAATTTAAATTTCACATAGGTTTCATACAAAAGCAAATCATTAAAAATATAGCATTTGTTAAAAGAACGACTTAGGGTGCTTTGCTCGCAAGCTCACGATTTATAGCTAGGATATTCGCTCAGTCAGGGGAGGAAAATGTTAGTGGATTCATCAAGTCCCTTACTTACATTACAATCACAGTCATACTAAAACTAAAATTCCAGCACGAAGAGACAGGAAACAATACACTGTGTTATTCACAGCATAAAACGATTTCATTAAATATATACACTTGTTATACCGTCAAATATAAATTATCCATGAGAACAAATGAAATATTTGTGCAAATTATGTTTATAACAATATCAAAATATATACACATGTTAGGCCATCAAATATGAATTATCAATGAAAATATGAGAAATATTTATGCAAATTATGTTAATAACGATATGAAAAGGTATACACATGTTAGGCCATCAAATATAAATTATCAATGAGAATAAATGAAATATTTGTGCAAATTAGGTTCATAACAATATCAAAATATATACACATGTTGTGCCATCAAATATGAATTATTATCAATGAGAATGAAATCAATATACTTGTGCAAATTATGTTAATAGCAATATTAAAATATATACATATGTTATGCCATCAAATAGGAGAAATATTTATGCAAATCATGTTAATAACAATATCAAAATATATACACACGTTATGCCATCAAATATTAATTATCAATGAAAATAGAAGAAATATTTATGCAAATTATGTTAATAACAATATCAAAATATATACACACTTATGCCATCAAATATTAATTATCAATGATAATAGACGAAATATTTATGCAAATTATGTTAATAACAATATGAAAATGTATACACATGTTAGGCCATCAAATATTAATTATCAATGAAAATAGGAGAAATGTTTATGCAAATTATGTTAATAACAATATCAAAATATATACACACGTTAAGCCATCGAATATGAATTATCAATGAAAATAGGAGAAATATTTATGCAAATTATGTTAATAATAATATGAAAAGGTATACACATGTTAGGCCATCAAATATTAATTATCA
>MU182718.1:120180-130614 GCA_016904865.1 Pissodes strobi
TGAAAAGGTATACACATGTTAGGCCATCAAATATTAATTATCAATGAGTATAAAATATATAATGGTACAAATTATGATAATAACAATATTATAAGTTTCATTTTACCGACTTGTAATGATAATATTGCAACACAGAAGCAAAACAATTCACCAAAATAAACTGTACACTCCGCTGGCTTCTGACTCTCTATTTTTCGCTCTCCAGCAATACCTTTCGGATCTCCTCCAAAAAACCTCGCAAAAACTCGACTTCCATTTATGACTTGTTTTTATCTTTTACATGTATAAGGGGTGTCTCAAAATATACCCATTTATAGGGTGTCTCAAAAATTAATGTATCAGGTCTAATGAAATAGTATTTTAAAGATGTGGGTTATCTCATTACTCTACATATTCTAAAATTAGGACAAAAAATTATTTAGGAACATTATTTAGCTATTATATTAACTGAACGCAAAGCCCGATTTTTAAAATGAAATTTTCGTGATGTTCGGTATTCCAAATTTTGTTGAACGAATTTACTGAAGCATTACGAAACTGCGATCCCAATCAAAAAACGTTATCAAGCATTTTTATTTGTATTGCTATGATCTTTATTTGGGCCGATTTAAAATATGTTTTTCGTATTTATTTTAAGTATTTCTGATGATTCAAATTAACAAAACCGTATTTTCTGGATTAAAGTTTCGCATCGCTTAGATTTTTCGGTGTAGCAAAAATATTTAGATATCAAAAGATACTTTTTCTGCTAATAATTTTTTTTCCATTTTGTTCTGTAAACACTGAACCTTATTTAGAAACTTTCTGTCAATTTTACTAATTTGAGTCGTTAGAAAAACAAAAAAAAAAGAAGAAAAACATATTTTAAAACTGCCTAAATAAAAGCTATACAATACAAACAAAAGAGCCTTATAAAGATTTTTGAATTGTGTCGTAATTTCGTAATGCGCCATATTTTAATAGAAATCTCATGATGAAACTATCTGACGATAGTTGAATAACCAGAAAATCAAAAACGAGCTAAAGCTGTTCAAGAATAGTTAAAATATTGAAATAGTTTCATCATGAAAATGCCATTGTAAAAATCTGGATTTACCTAAGGTCGCTAGGGGCAATGGGAGACACTTATTTCAATTATCACTTATTTTAAGAGATTATAGAAAGAATTCTATATGTATATTCGTGTGAGAACAACCTGAGACAGACCTACCAGAAGGAAATTGTTACGTTCGACGTATTTTAAGGTAAAGCAAACGACCTACATATATTTCTATATTTAGAAACTTTTAAAAGCATTTTTCACCATTAAAATGCAATTTTTTTGGTTATCGCACAAGAAAGCTCCAAAGTTCGACTTTTGAGGAGCTGAAATGGTAAAAAATGGTTGCACGCATGGTTCTTCCTTCTCTCCGGGGGCGCAACCACACAAAATTAACCCAAAGTAACGCAAGGCATGCCCAAGGTCAAGAAAAAAAAGTTATATTTGTATTTTTGACTGACTATTTCACTAGAATGTTTTGTACTGGTAAAACGTCATAGCAACTGCTCGTTTCCCACTGACAAAACTACTACCTGCCCGTTAATTGAGTGGTTTTTTAGTGACACAATTATGACAGGTCCATCAGAAAGGTGTCTGGTATAACCACAGCTTATTCAATAACCAGCTATTCATCTCTATCGAAATCGGAAAGTTGGAGTGTCGGGCACTGCGCATCCTGACAGTGCCTTAGCGGTTCAGTTTCACCGTCTCGTGATTTTTCAGGCCATGTAATGACACGAAACGAACTGAATTTAAAATGAATATTCCCTTCAAAATCCACGACAAATTCGCCCGAAGTTGCCCTAAAAAGACCGGAAATTTCGGATTTTTGTACAATTTTGCCATTTAAAATCGTTTTCAAACGGATTTTAGGCGATAAAACCAAAGTATATGTAAACTAGTAAGTTCACTCAGCGGTAAATCCTTTGATGTAATTCAGCCACATTCTTTTATATCAAGTGACAACTGGAGATGACCGATGCGCTGCGTAAGTGTTCGATTGATTCGCGTGGCTTTCTCTAGTCAGAGATGTATTCAGGAGATTATAGGGACTCGTCCCGAAAGACCTACTGAATGCCGGCCGGGTGAAAAATCAAGTAAAACTGAGCAAAGTTGTAAAAATATTTTCATAGAAGGAAATTGAAAAAAAATTTGCTATACGCGGTGTAATTTTTAGGTGATACCACTGTTGCTATCTCAGAATCTAACAAGAATTTAACAACATTGCAAATCGATCTTGAAAAGGCATCAATAATGGCAACTTCCAAATTTAATCAACTTTGTAGCTTTGACCGTTTCAAAGATAGCAATAATAGTGGATTACCTAAAATATATGTAAAAATATATAATAATATAATGCTTCGGAATCTCATTTTTACTACACTTCTTTGGTTTCATGAAAGTGATTTTTGAAGGTCACGTTATGACATGGTTTATGTTTTCGTCTCGCGTTACGGCATTTTTGTATCGTTGATTGGACGGCTAACCAAAACTAACCAAATCTATTCAAATTGATTATAACGTATCGGAACAGATTCAAATAATTAAAATAAGTTGAGACTAAATGAAACTAACCCAAAGTTGTTGACGAATAACCCAAACTAACCAAATCTATTAAAATTGATTTTAATGTATTCTGAAAAGCTTGAAATGACTAAAATAAGTTGAGAATAAGTGTAGCTAACCGAGAGTTGATTGAACTACTAACCCAAACTAACCAAATCTATCAACATTGATTATAACGTATCGGATGACTAAAAGAATTTAAGACTAAGTGAAACTAACCGAAAGTTTATTGGAAAACTAACTTAAACTAACCAAATCCATTAAAATTTATTATAATGTATCGGAACCGCTTTAACTAAAATAAGTTAAGAATAAGTGAACTAAGGGAAAGTTGGTTCGACTTCTAGCCCAAACTAACCAAATCTATTAAAACTGATTATAACGTGTTGGAACCGATTCAAATGACTAAGGTATAAGTTAAAACTAAGTGAAACTAACCGAAACTTGATTCGACGATTAACCAAAACTAACAAAATCTATTAAAATTGATTATAACGTATCGTAACGGGTTCAAATTACTAAAATAAGTTGATACTAACTGAAACTAACCGAAAATAGATTGGAGGACTAATCCAAACTAACCAAATCTATTAAAATTATTTATAACGTATCGGAACCGCATTAAATGACTAAAATAAGTTGGGAATAAGTGAAACTAAACGAAAGTTGAATCGACAACTAACCCAAACTAACCAAATCTATTAAAATTGATTATAACGCATCGGAATCGGTTCAACTGATTGAAATAGTTAAGACTAAGTGAAACAAACCGAAAGTTGAATCGAGGACTAACCTAAACTAACCAAATCTATAAAAATTGATTATAATGTATCGGAACCGCATTAAATGACTAAAATTACTTGAGAATAAGTGAAACTAACCGAAAGTTGGATCGACGACTAACCCAAACTAACCAAATCTATTAATATTGATTATAACATATTGGAACCGCTTTAAATCATTGAAATAAGTTGAGAAAAAGTGAAACTATCCGAAAGTCGAATCGACGACTAGACCAAAGTAACAAAATCTACTAAAATTGATTATAAAGTCTCTGAACCGGTTCTAATGACTAAAATAGGTTGAAACTAAGTGAAATTAACCAAAAGTTGATTGAACGACTAACCGGATTAGGTTGGTTAGTTCGGTTTAATCGCCGATTCAACTTTCGGTTAGTTTCACTTAGTCTCAACATATTTCAATCATTTGAACCGGTTCTAAGACGTTATAATCAATTTTAATAGATGTTATTAGTTGGGTTAGTCACCAAATCAACTTTCGGTTAGTTTCTCTTAGCCTTAACTTATTTTAGATATTTGAACCGGTTCCGATACATTATAAACAATTTTAATAGATTTGGTTACTTTGGATTAGTCATCCAATCAACTTGCGATAAGCCTCACGTAGTTTCAACTTATTTTAGTTATTTGAACCGGTTCGGATACGTTATAATCAATTTTAATAGGTTTGGTTGGCTTGGGTTAGTTGTTGATTCATCTTTCGGTTAGTTTTACTTATTCTCAACTTATTTTAGTTATTTAAAGCGGTTCCGATAGGTTATAATAAATCCTAATAGATTTGGTTAGTTTGGGCTAGTCGTCCAATCAACTTTCGATTAGCTTCACATAGTTTCAATTTATTTTAGTCATTTGAACCGGTTTTGATACGTTATAATCAATTTCAATAAATTTGCGTTAGTTTGGGGACGACTACAATCAACTTTCGACTAGCTTCATTTAGTTTCAACTTATTTTAGTCATTTGAACCAATTCCGATACGTTATAATCTATTTTAATAGGTTTGGTTCGTTTGGGTTAGTCGTTGATTCATCTTTTGGTTAGTTTCACTTATTCTCAACTTATTTTAGTAATTTAAAGCGGTTTCGATACGTTATAATAAATTTCAATAGATTTGGTTAGTTTGGATTAGTTTGGGGCGACTACAAGCAACTTTCGACTAGCTTCACTTAGTTTCAACTTATTTTAGTCATTTGAACCTGCTCCGATACGTTATAATCAATTTTAATAGATTTGATTACTTTGCATTAGTCGTCGATTCAACTCTCGGTTAGTTTCACTTAGTCTTAACTTATTTTATTCACTTCAACGAGTTCCGATACGTTATAACTAATTTTAATATATTTGGCTAGTTTAAGTTAGTCCTCTATTCAACTTTCGGTTTGTTTCACTTAGTCTCAACTCATTTTAATCATTTGAACCGGGTTCGAGACGTTATAATCAATTTTAATAGATTTGGTTAGTTTGGGTTAGTCGTCCAATCAACGTTCGGTTAGTTTCACTTAGTTTCAACTTATTTTAGTCATCTGAATCGATTTCGATACATTATAATCAATTTTAATAGATTTGGTTAGTTTGGGTTAGTCGTCGATTGAACTTTCGGCTAGTTTCACATAGTCTCAATTTATTTTAATCATTTGAACCGGTTCCGTTACGTTATATTCAATTTTAATAGATTTGGTTAGTTTTGGTTAGTAATCCAATCAACTTTCGGTTAGCTTCACTTATTCTCAACTTATTTTAGCCATTTGAAGCAGTTCCAATACGTTATAATCAATTTCAATAGATTTGGTTAGTTTGGGTTAGTGTTCAATTAACTTTCGGTTAGTTTCACTTATTCTCAACTTATTTTAGCCATTTCAAACGGTTACAATACCGACGTCATTATCAATTCTAATAGATGTGGTTAGTTTGGGTTAGTCGTCGATTCAACTTTCGCTTACTTTCACTTATTCTCAACTTATTTTAGTCATTTAAAGCGGTTCCGATACGTTATAATCAACTTCAATAGATTTGGTTAGTTTGGGTTAATCGTCGATTCAACTTTTGATTAGTTTCACTTTGTCTCAACTTATTTTAATCATTTGAATCGGTTCTGATACGTTATAATTAATTTTAATGGATTTGGTTAATTTGGGTTAGTCATCCAAACAACTTTCGTCTAGTTTCATTTAGTCTCAACTTATTTTAGTTATTTGAACCGGTTCCGATACCTTATAATCAATTTTAATAAATTTAGTTAGTTTGGGTTAGTCGTCGAATCAACTTTGGATTAGTTTGGGTTAGTCGTCCAAACAACTTTCGGCTAGTTTCACTTAGTCTCAACTTATTTTAGTTATTTGAACCGGTTCCGATACGTTATAATCAATTTTAATAGATTTGGTTAGTTTGAGTTTGTCGTCGAATCAACTTTGGGTTAGTTTCACAGTGCCAAAATATATTTAATATTTACAAAGCATTCCATTATCGTTATATAGTATGTACTTATAAAAAAAAATTTGACACCTAGACGATTTTTCCGGTCTTGTCGCCTCCTTCACCTAATTTTATTAACATATCTATTCACTAATCCGACTATAGATTTTTCCTATTTGCCTTTGTATTTTTCATTGCTTCGTATATATTTCCACCGAAGTCCGAATAAAATATTAAAATAGAAATAAAATTAAGGATTTTCACAAATCCGACTCTGTTCTGAACACTCTGCCTACATACGAACGACTGATTAAACTAAAACGCTCCACATGCTGCCAACAATCTGCGGATTTTCGGCGGCTGGCAGAAAATATTTGGGGGAGTGGAGCTACTAGCAAAGTATATGTAAACTAGTAAGTTCACTCAGCGGTAAATCCTTTGATGTAATTGTGCCACATTCTTTTATATCAAGTGACAACTGGAGATGACCGATGCGCTGCGTAAGTGTCCGATTGATTCGCGTGGCTTTCTCTAGTCAGAGATGTATTCAGGAGATTGTATGGACTCGTACCGAAAGACCTACTGAATGCCGGCCGGTGAAAAATCAAGTGAAACTGAGCAAAGTTGTAAAAATATTTTCATAGAAGGAAATTGAAAAAAAAATTGCTATACGGGGTGTAATTTTTAGGTGATACCACTGTTGCTATCTCAGAATCTAACAAGAATTTAACAACACTGCAAATCGATCTTGAAAAGGCATCAATAATGGCAACTTTCTAATTTAATCAACTTTGTAGCTTTGGCCGTTTCAAAGATAGCAATAATAGTGGATTACCTAAAATATATTTAAAAATATATATAATAATATAATAGTTCGGAATCTCATTTTTACTACACTTCTTTGGTTTCATGAAAGTGATCGTTGTGACATGGTTTATGTTTTCGTCTCGCGTTACGGCTTTTTTGTATCGTTGATTGGACGACTAACCAAAACTAACCAAATCTATCAAAATTGGTTGTACCGTATCGGCACCGGCACCGGTTCAAATGACTACAATAAGCTGAGACTAAGTGAAACTAACCAAAACTTGATTCGACGATTAACCAAAGCTAACAAAATCTATTAAAATTGATTATAACGTATCGTAACGGGTTCAAATTACTAAAATAAGTTGATACTAACTGAAACTAACCGAAAGTTGATTGGAGGACTAACCCAAACCTATTCAAATTAATTATAACGTATCGGAACAGATTCAAATAATTAAAATAAGTTGACACTAAATGAAACTAACCCAAAGTTGTTGACGACTAACCCAAACTAACAAAATCCATTAAAATTGATTTGAATGTATTCTGAAAAGCTTGAAATGACTAAAATAAGTTGAGAATAAGTGTAGCTAACCGAGAGTTGATTGAACTACTAACCCAAACTAACCAAATCTATCAAAATTGATTATAAGGTATCGGATGACTAAAATAATTTAAGACTAAGTGAAACTAACCCAAAATTTATTGGAAAACTAACTTAAACTAACGTATCGTAACGGGTTCAAATTACTAAAATAAGTTGATACTAACTGAAACTAACCGAAAGTTGATTGGAAGACTAACCCAAACTAACCAAACCTATTCAAATTGATTATAACGTATCGGAACAGATTCAAATAATTAAAATAAAATGAGACTAAATGAAACTAACCCAAAGTTGTTGACGAATAACCCAAACTAACCAAATCTACTAAAATTGATTTTAATGTATTCTGAAAAGCTTGAAATGACTGAAATAAATTGAGAATAAGTGTAGCTAACCGAGAGTTGATTGTACTACTAACCCAAACTAACCAAATCTATCAAAATTGATTATAACGTATCGGATGACTAAAAGAATTTAAGACTAAGTGAAACTAACCGAAAGTTTATTGGAAAACTAACTTAAACTAACCAAATCTATTAATATTGATTATAATGTATCGGAACCGCTTTAAATGACTAAAATAAGTTAAGAATAAGTGAACTAACGGAAAGTTGGTTCGACCACTAGCCCAAACTAACCAAATCTACTAAAACTGATTATAACGTGTTGGAACCGGTTCAAATGACTAAGGTATAAGTTAAAACTAAGTGAAACTAACGGAAACTTGATTCGACAATTAACCAAAACTAACAAAATATAATAAAATTGATTATAACGTATCGTAACGGGTTCAAATGACTAAAATAAGTTGATACTAATTGAAACTAACCCAAAATAGATTGGAGGACTAATCCAAGCTAACCAAATCTATTAAAATTATTTATAACGTATCGGAACCGCATTAAATATCTAAAATAAGTTGGGAATAAGTGAAACTAAACGAAAGTTGAATCGACAACTAACCCAAACTAACCAACTCTATTAAAGTTGATTATAACGCATCGGAATCGGTTCAACTGATTGAAATAGTTAAGACTAAGTGAAACAAACCAAAAGTTAAATCGAGGACTAACCTAAACTAACCAAATCTATTAAAATTGATTATAATGTATCGGAAACGCGTTAAATGACTCAAATAATTTGAGAATAAGTGAAACTAACCGAAAGTTGGATCGACGACTAACCCAAACTAACCAAATCTATTAATATTGATTATAACATATTAGAACCGCTTTAAATGATTGAAATAAGTTGAGAAAAAGTGAAACTATCTGAAAGTTGAATCGACGACTACACCAAAGTAACCAAATCTACTAAAATTGATTATAAAGTATCTGAACCGGTTCTAATGACTAAAATAAGTTGAAACTAAGTGAAACTAACCAAAAGTTGATTGAACGACTAACCGGATTAGGTTGGTTAGTTCGGGTTAATCGTCGATTCAACTTTCGGTTAGTTTCACTTAGTCTCAATATATTTCAAATATTTGAACCGGTTCTAAGACGTTATAATCAATTTTAATAGATGCTATTAGTTGGGTTAGTCACCAAATCAACTTTGGGTTAGTTTCTTTTAGCCTTAACTTATTTTAGATATTTGAACCGGTTCCGATACGTTATAATGATTTTATTACATTTGGTTAGTTTGGGTTAGTCGTCGATTGAACTTTCGGCTAGTTTTACATAATCTCAACTTATTTTAATCATTTGAACCGGTTCCGTTACGTTATATTCAATTTTAATAGATTTGGTTAGTTTGGGTTAGTATTCCAATCAACTTTCGGTTAACTTCACTTATTCTCAACTTATTTTAGCCATTTGAAGCAGTTCCGATACGTTATAATCAATTTTAATAGATTTGGTTAGTTTGGGTTAGTGTTCAATTAACTTTCGGTTAGTTTCACTTATTCTCAACTTATTTTAGCCATTTGAAACGGTTACAATACCGACGTCATTATCGATTCTAATAGATGTGGTTAGTTTGGGTTAGTCGTCGATTCAACTTTCGCTTACTTTCACTTATTTTCAACTTATTTTAGTCATTTAAAGCGGTTCCGATACGTTATAATCAATTTCAATAGATTTGGTTAGTTTGGGTTAATCGTCGATTCAACTTTTGATTAGTTTCACTTTGTCTCAACTTATTTTAATCATTTGAATCGGTTCTGATACGTTATAATCAATTTCAATGGATTTGGTTAATTTGGGTTAGTCATCCAAACAACTTTCGTCTAGTTTCATTTAGTCTCAACTTATTTTAGTTATTTGAACCGGTTCCGATACCTTATAATCAATTTTAATAAATTTAGTTAGTTTGGGTTAGTCGTCGAATTAACTTTGGATTAGTTTGGGTTAGTCGTCCAAACAACTTTCGGCTAGTTTCACTTAGTCTCAACTTATTTTAGTTATTTGAACCGGTTCCGAGACGTTATAATCAATTTTAATAGATTTGGTTAGATTGGGTTAGTCGTCCAATCAACGTTCGGTTAGTTTCACTTAGTTTCAACTTATTTTAGTCATCTGAATCGATTTCGATACATTATAATCAATTTTAATAGATTTGGATAGTTTGGGTTAGTCGTCGATTCAACTGTCGGTTGGTGTCAGTTATTCTCAACTTATGCTAGTCATATAAAGCGGTTCCGATACGTTATAATGATTTTATTACATTTGGTTAGTTTGGGTTAGTCGTCGATTGAACTCTCGGCTAGTTTCGCATAGTCTCAACTTATTTTAATCATTTGAACCGGTTCCGTTACGTTATATTCAATTTTAATAGATTTGGTTAGTTTGGGTTAGTAGTCCAATCAACTTTCGGTTAGCTTCACTTATTCTCAACTTATTTTAGCCATTTGAAGCAGTTCCGATACGTTATAATCAATTTTAATAGATTTGGTTAGTTTGGGTTAGTGTTCAATTAACTTTCGGTTAGTTTCACTTATTCTCAACTTATTTTAGCTATTGAGTTTGTCGTCGTATCAACTTTGGGTTAGTTTCACAGTGCCAAAAGATATTTAATATTTACAAAGCATTCCGTTATCGTTATATAATATGTACTTATAAAAAAAATCTGACACCTAGACGATTTTTCCAGTCTCGACCTTCACCTAATTTTATTAACATATCTATTCACTAATCCGACTATAGATTTCTACTATTTCCCTTTGTATTTTTCATTGCTTCGTATATATTTCCACCGAA
>MU182718.1:155614-199915 GCA_016904865.1 Pissodes strobi
AATAAAATTAATATTTTTTTGAATGTCCTCTCTTAGCGATCTAATTCGAAACTTAATTTGTTTAAATTTTATTTATTGGAGAGCTAATACAAACTTGAGAGTTTTTAATTAATTTGAAATAATTTGTTGAAACAATTTACTCAGAATCGGTTACTAGCTCCATTCATTACACGGCTTCTTTGACTAAATCCCAGTTATATAGTTAGTAGTTGTATTCTAGACGCTAATAAATCTGCGTCTCCACCACCTAGCTTATTAAGGATTCTATCGAATAAACAAACTTTTATGTGTATGCATTAGCTACATCTTTATGATCATTATAGAAATTGTCACAAGCTTTAACAAAACGATTTATTTGTTTTGGATTTCCATCAAAGAAAGATATATATAATTAGGGTTGGTCATTTTTAAAAAAATTATTTAGTACCTAAATGTTTGCAAAAATAATGACTAAAATTTAAATTATCAAATTTTTCAATTTATACGAGACAGAAATCAAAAATCGATGTTAATCAATAAAATGATAAGGTAATGATGCACTTATAAAAATAGAAGCAAGATGATTTTCATTCCTAACTGCTAGGCTCAATAAGACGAGCGATGCTGTCTCTACTCTGGATTAAGCCTCGGGACGATGCTTGTTCCCAATTCTCGCACTAATTTTGAGGGGTCTCCTGGTAATTAAGCCCTCCGCGATTTTAAACCGCAACTCGCGCTCTCTAAGTGAGTTTAGCAATCAATAGTTATTTTACAAGGATTTGCTCTAATCTAGACTAGTTTTTATTAGAAATCCAGTAATCTTAAGTATTTTTAGTGTCGTGGACGGAACCCCGGATATCTACGGTAATACCTTAATATGGGTGATTCAGATGCGATGTCGTTCGCCTCGTCCACAGAGGCAACCACCTCATTCAGCGCTATCAAGCTAGAATACTTCGATAAGAAGCTACTGGACAAGAAAGAATCATGTGAGTTCTGCGCCAAATACTTGGTTTCATTTTAATCAGGATTGGACGTCAGACAAGTCCATAGGATCCTTAAATGTGACCATCGACCCCCTCAAAGTTACCCATAACACGCTCAGATCATCGACATCGCTAAAACAGCCAACAAAACAAGTCAAACCAAGAATAGACACAGGAAAAAATGTGAAAGGCAAGTCACCCCCCTCAACTTCTCCCGGTACATCAGCTTAAGCGTTATACGGCTGATGCAACATCTAAGAAACAACATGAACTTCAAACGCCGTCTAAGCCGGGATCACGCGATAAAATCCCAAGAGCAGGCCCCGCCCCCTCGGAAAAGAAGTCCACAAAAAATGGAAGCATCAAATACCAGCTCATATATCCCCTTGGAATTGAGTACGGAGCGAGTATATAAAAAGGATGGAATCCTAGATTTTCATATGACGACTGAATCAGAGTCACGGTTAGGTAAGGCTGAAAACCAGAAACTAGCAGGTTCGAGGAGCCGTATATTACAATCCCGTTCGGGAAAAACGTTAAGAAAAGGCAAATTTAATTTTGGTGAAAAGATCACGACCAGAAACAGGTATGAGACCTTGTCTAGCATGGCAGGAGATGATGCCGACAGTGCCAGCGTCGCATCATCATCGATAAGAAACGAGAACAAAAACCTACCTGCAGTAGTACGGTTAGGTTTGATGTCAACCGAAACAAGCGGCCACTCAAAAAAAGGGGTTAGTTATTCAAGGCAAAATTGAAAAGCATGAAACCATGCAAAAATACATGACAGCTCTTAGAATAACCAAGTTCACGGTTAAATATGCCAAAAACTCCACTATAATTAACTGTGAAAACCTCTCGGATTGGACAATACTAAAGGCAAACCTAGATCGCGATGGTACGAAGTATCCATGCTGAGACCACACAGAAAACTAGAGCGTATGTACTCAGAGCACTGGACGACGAAATATCAATTGCTGATATTCGCAACGAGCTGACAGTTGCCTTCAACCTGAAACGTGTACCTGATGAAGGAGACAAGGACTCACCTTTATTTAATTGTCTTCGATTCAACTGTAACATTGAAACATCTGTAGAAAGAGATGAGGCCCCTCCTGAACGCCCGATTGGCCTGAGAGTACAGGAGAGGTTCCAAACCGATTATGCAATGCAAAAAGTATCAAGGTTTAGGCCATGCTGCTACATACTGTAAAAAAGGCTAAACCTGCAGCAAGTGCTGTGGGAATCACGAAATTACACAGTGCGTCAGCCAAGTAGTGAAATGCGTCACTTGGGTGGTGGCCACCGCGCAATTGACGATCAGTGCCCCATATATCTTTACAAACTGAACCAGCTGCAGCCGCCGAAAGCTTAAGCGGCCAAGCAGCAGCCAAGAAACTATAAGCCCGCGGCACCGCCAGCTAAATCGGCTGGGGGCGAGCCTGCTCCCGGAAGGCTGTTTGAGAAGGATAGCATGTTGTGATCCCCGCAAACACCAAGAACGAGAAGAAGCGGAAGCAGCGGCCAACTACGACCAGGACTTCCCGGAAACGCTGGACAGAGAACAAAAAAATGCAAATAGAACACAAGTAAGCGACACTTAGAATAGAGATATAGCTCAAGGCACTGTAAATAACTTATCAAAACTCACAAAAGTTGTAGATACACTGAATAGCGTAATAAACATGAATCAACTCTTTTTTGCATTAGATGAGTACACGAATAGCTATACAGGCTTGTGTAGGAGATAAAATCAAGCTCATGCAGGCATCTATTCAATTCTTCACTTTCGAAATCCATAAATATTTTGTTTAATTAAAATGGAACGAGCAAACCTGACGAATAATAGGCCCCTCTCCTGTTTAGACAAGGGATGAGCCTACTTCTTCACGAAGGAACAACGCATGTTGCTCCCATACTAAGTGTTTGTATATGTCTTAAACTAGTCAAACGTGGAAGGAGGTTTTTCATACAGTTTTCCTCTTGACAAATTCCCTCAAAACCTACCTTAGACACAAGTAAAACTGCTCACAGTACAGTCAGCCATTGGTAAGCATTAACGGAAAACATTTGAAGGGTGCGCCCAAGCAAATTCAGCTAATAACTTGAGTGTCGCTTGCCAGTTGTGTGCGTAGGGCCAACACCAGCCCTCGAAACGTGCCTGTTCGCGTTGTGGAGACTATTGAAGTAGTAGCTTAGAGTTACAGTAAATAGATTAAGCAAACGTTTAGGGCAAAACGCATGAAATAAGATAGGCTAAGACAAATAATGTAATTTGAAAAGATTAAATAAATTGTGATGATGATGATGATGATGATGATGGTTGAATTGCCTTGCACCAACGTGATCAGAAAGTTCAAGAATGCCACAAATCGTTGAAATGAATACAGATGCTGACAAATCCTACCGTCTGCGCCAGTTACTAACTCGATTCTTACAATTTAGATATAAGTACAACTGACTACTATGGGCAGTATGGGCTTTTTACATATATTTTTATGCTCGTGAATGCTTACTCTGTTTGATAATGATGCATAAAAATCTCGAAAGGCTGATGTAATCTGCAGAATCGCAGATTCTATGAGAACATAACTCACGCAACTTTTTATGAAAAATGAGCTTATAATTCTATACTGACTAAGTGTCTATCCAATGCACCAATCCAATTAGATCGAGACCATCAGATTTTATTGATTTTTTCTTGTCCTCATTTCAATGCATGAAAATTAATCTTTGATTTGATTAAAGAAGAAATGCGATCCAAATAAGATACATACAGTGCTCACCTTTCTTTAGCAAACTTTCATCCTCGAATTTATACAGTGTGTCCAAAAAAGTATGCAACATATGGGAAACTTTTTTATTATTGGTTTCTCAGAAATTTTTATTCTTGATAAAAGTTGGTGCTTGCTCTAAAACAGTAAATGAGCATTTCAAGTTTTCCGTACTGCTTTTAGTGCGGGCGCAAATGTAATTTTTCTGAAATCGCGTCAAGAGTAAAGTACCTTAATATATAAAGATACAGCAAAATCTTATAAGAAAAAGTTCTTTCAAATTAAAAAAGTAATCTAAATATGAAATTTGAGCTAAGTACATTAACTTTTAATTTTTCTTTTTTTTTTCTCGATTTTTTCTTAAACGTTACGCCACTGGAGAATGCTTTGTTCTTTTGTTATTAGTATACTTGCCAAGTAACTTCAAAATTTATTAAAGATATAAATTACTTACATAGTTGCATAATGTTGCAGTTTTTCCAGAGATAATAGCCAGTTTAGGTATCAGTGTGTTGCAAACACATTTAAACACTTTTGATTCAAAATTTTTTCCAGTCAAAATCATGAATAGACCCAACTCTTTTCATTTTATGTAAAACAACTAATAATTTATTTATCTTTTGCACCCGGTGAGTAAAATATGCCCAAGTATCCTAAAAAGCCATTTAAAATGTTTGGTCTTGAAGAGTAGGCCATGCATTTGGAATAAAAACAAAAAAATAGCAATAATTTTACTTCGCTCTGATATATGAAATTAATTATTATTGAGTCAGTCATTCCAATTGTATTTTGTAATAATTATTGTGGACAATTATTTTGGACCAAAATTGTTTAAATGTGTTTGCAACACACTGATACCTAAACTGGCTTTTATCTCTGTAAAAACTGAAACATTATGCAACTATGTAATTAATGTCTACTTTAAATAAATTTTGAAGTCGCTTGGCAAGTATACTAATAACAAAAGAATAAAGCATTCACCGATGGCGTAACGTTTGAGAAAGAAATCGAGAAAAAAAGGGAAATTAAAAATTGATGTACTTAACTCAAATTTCATATTTAGATTACTTTTTTAATTTGGAAGAACTTTTCCTTATAAGATTTTGCTGTATCTTTATAAATTAAGGTACTTTACTCTTGACGCGATTTCGGAAAAATGACATTTGCGTCCGCACTAAAAGCAGTACGTAAAATTTGAAATACTCGTTTACTGTTTTAGGGCAAGCACTAACTTTTATGAAAAATAAAATTTTCTGAGAATCCAATAATAAAGAAGTTTCCCATATGTTGCATACTTTTTTGGACACACTGTATATTTTGTTTGCAAGTGCGTATTTCTTTGTAATCTGGGTAATATCGAATGTTCCAAAATTTTTAAATTATAGGACATGTTACCTTCTAATACAATATTCAGTGGCGTGTCGTGAGGTTTGTGGTAGGTGGGCGCAATAGTAATGGTCATATCAAAAGCCACACAAACCCCCCCGGAGGGGCCGCCGGAGGATTTCCCGCCGTAGGCGGAAAGTTTTTGGGGTGCCATGCCCATTTTCTGCTCAGAAGCCGTTAAAATCGTTAAAAAAAGCAAAATTCGTGGAGTTCCTTGTAAGCAGAATATTTATATTTGTATAAGAAAATAGGAAGAATAGGAAAAATTAATAAAAGGTTAGCCCTGCGTCAATGAAGCAGGGGACTCGTCATCGATTCCACGTTGTTTAATTTTTTTTATTTAAAAGAAAAAATAATAAAATTTCGAGCCCTGCGAACGATGTTCCCTTTGTCCCCCCCCTCTCGACAGGCGTGGTTCACCTACCAAAAATTGCGTCGTTTTTTTTTTTGTATTTTAAAAGAGATGTTTAAGGTGCTCCTATACAAAAAATATAGATAATAAAAAAAATGAATAGTTGAATTAACTATTTAATCGTTAATTCAAGTAGGTATTCATTTTTTTTTAATATACATATTTATTTAATATATAAAACGAAAGACGAAAAAAATTACAGGTTTTGAATAGAAGTTTACTTACCTTAAAATTGAATCTTAGATTGAATTTTTCAACGAAAAAGCTGGAAAAATGGATAGATATGTCTTTTCTAATGTCATAAAAAATCACTGCACTAAATAAGTAGTCACTTTGAGTCACTATCTCAGTACGAAAAAAAAAAGAGAACATAATATGTAGACAAAAACTAAACAAAACAAAATAAATTTATTTTTTAGAAGTTACTTTTTGAAACAGAAATCCGCTCTACGGTCCTTCGTGGAAATGAATTTTTCTAGGACTTTATCCTCAAAATTATTTATTTCATGCACTAAATTTCGATTAATAGACATCATAGCTAAAGCATTTAGTCTATCATTCAGCATGGTATTTCGCAAAAACGTTTTTATGCGTTTAAGCGTTGAAAAAGTACGTTCCGCCTCTGCTGTGGTCATTGGAGTTGTCACGATAATTTTTAATATTTTTAATGTTTCGATAAATGTTTCATTAAGGTTGTTATCCAAAATAAATGAAAGAAGATTCATTGCTCCGCCAATTTCTTTTAAATCTTCTCTCGAATATATTACCTCTAATTCAGTTCTTAATCTTGATTTGGCCAACATCGGATAAAATGAAGATACATCATTTAAAACTGTCACAGGAAACTTTTTTGAAAACTCTAAATATTTGTCCTTGTTAAAAAGGTAAGCCGCTTATAAATGACCCCGATAAGAAAAACGTTCCTTCATTTGAGTTGTAATTGTATCACAAACTTCTTTGGCAATGACACTTCGAAAATTATCATCAGTTCGCCTTCTCCTAGATGTAGGAAATTCGGATTCGACGATGTTTTGAATAGCATCAGTTTCATTTCTAATGTTAGAAATACTTTTCTCAAAAATTTGTAAGTCTTTTTGCAATTGTACGCTGTCCTTATTTTTTGATTGAAGTTGATTGTACAGTATGTCAACCTGCGGCAAAATTCTGTGAAAAATTTTTAACCAAAATACAAATTCTGGATCTTCCAATGCTCTTCTTAGACCTGAAGCTTCATTTGACGTAACGCCTTTTTCACACCTATTTTCAATTTCTTCAAACACTTCTATGAGCTTTTCGCGATTTTCGTGAACAAAATTCACTGTGCGAATATTATAGTTCCATCTAGTAATCACAGCTCTTGGTAACCTTTTATTTATGATTTCTTGCAAAACATCACAACGATGAGATGAGTTTGAAAAAAAAACGGGTATTGCCGATAGGTTACTAAAAAACACGCGAACTTTTGCATTTTGTGACGCGGATTTCTGCATAATCAGGTTTAATTGGTGGGCATAACAATGCACGAAATGAGCATTGGGATATTTTGTTTTCATTTGAGCTTGAACACCTTTGTTTAAACCGCTCATAACATTTGCACCGTCATAGGTTTGTGCTAACAATTTATGAGGAGTTTTTAAAACTAGGGGATCAATTTCGTTTTCAATACAAGTTTTTAACCCAGTAGCTGTTTTATCTTTAACCCTTATAAAACCCCAAAAATGTTCGCGGATAGATCCTTCATAAAAATATCTTAATATTAAAACCATTTGACAATAATTTGAGACATCAGTAGTTTCATCGCATTGAATTGATAAGTAGTCAGCCTTTTCAATTTGCTTGCAAATTTCTTCCCTACACACCTGTAACATACTGTCTAGAATTTCATTTTGGATAATATTTGAAGTCCACTTAAAAACGGTTGCCGTACGCAAGTGTTCTTTTAGTGTATTGTCAAGCTCTGCAGTAAAATTAATTAACTCTTTAAATATTCTTTGGTTCTCAGAGGATTCTCTTTCATCATGACCTCTAAGTGCTAAATCAAAAGCACTACAAAATTTTACACAACTAATTATTCTTTTTAAAATGTGGCGATTTTTCTCAACCTTATTATTATGTAAAATTATACTTTCTCTGTATGCAGAGCTTAACTGAGACATAATATTCACCTTACCAAGCATAGCAAAAGCAGTGCAAGAATTGATGTGGTCACGAGAGGATTCATGTTTTCTCATTTTTTCAGGAAGATGATGTAGATCACTGATTCCTTTTCTTGCCCAGTTGGAGTCCATTCTAGAGTCGGGTTTATAAAACAGCAGACATGGGAAACAAAACAACAAATTTCTTATTTCACATCCACATATCCATTTGTTCTTTTCGTAAATATCTCTTGAAAACCGACGCGTAAAAGACCTATTTTGGGCTTTTCGTTCGCTAGTTTGTGACAATTTTAAATCTGGCAAGGGTCTTCCCAGTTCTTTAATTTTGACTTTATCAGCTAATGGCAGTCTATCAAAATTAATTTCAATGATATTATTTACGGTATTCATTATCACACGCGAAATAAAAATATCCAAAGACAATACCAACACAAAAGTCAATAATATCGACCACACAGTACTCGTTAATCAGGATTTAAGTCACCAAAACGCCCCTTGCCTCAACAGGGAAAATCTTGCCGCACCAAATTCGCGCCGTAATGGCCCTTATACGACCCGATTATAACTGGGTCTCGTTTAGTGATGGCAAACGAATACTAGAACTGATCCCAGGATCTGATCCCTGACGCTCGGATCACGTACCTGATCCCAAACTTAAAAATGAATAGTTCAAAATCTAGTACGCAACCGTAAATACATGAAGTGTGTATCATGACGGCTAACGCTAACGGCACTGATTCTGATACAGGTCGATGCGCGGAAACAAGAAGCACGACTGTAAGTAAAATCTCGGACTTCGCCCGACCCGCGTTTCACCGTGTGTGTTTGTTGCGGTATCAAAATGAATAGAGTATACCGAAGAGTAATAAGTGATCCTACTGTACGTGTAGGTACTAACTAGACTAGGATCTGTTGGATCAAAACATTTCTTGTGATTTTGTTGGATTACTTTAAAATATTAGTGACTACTGAGACTGAGATTGTGGCTCTCCTTTGAGTTTTAATTAGTGTTAAATAGGCGACATACTTTAAATTTGAAGTGGATTTAAACATTTTATATTCATGTGGTATTTCAAGGGTTTCAATAGGATTGTATACTAGGTATTATTGTATCGTGACAAGCATAGATAAATGTTAAGGTGATAAGGTACTAAGTAAACTGAACTAGGAAATTGATTTATAAAGTTTAATAATCAGGAGATATAAACAAACAATGAATACATTTATAGAATAAAAAACTAACAAAACGTAAAATAGAAATATGTATAGTATCTCGCAGAAAACAACAATTTGGCTGATTGCTTTGGGATTGGTATCAGGAACTGATCTTGGGATCAGGTATTTGCACATATGGGATCAGTTCCGAACTGATTCGTAAAAAAATCGGGATCAACCAACACTAGTCTCGTTCTACGGAAATCAAGCGAGTAAGACGACGCCGCTCGTAGCGGGCGGCCCTGCTGTATGATCCAATTTTCTCACGTGTCAACGAGGACGGAGAACTAGAGCGCGGATGGTTAGATATAGTTTTTTTAATTGAGATTTTAACTTAATATCACAATGTATTTTTATTTTTATAATAAAGTATTATGTAATAAATGTTAGAAAAAATTAAATTGTGTGTTACGTTTACATTGTCTAGGAGGGGCGCGCGGCCACGCGGCCCTATAGAGCAACCGCCACTGACAATATTATGTAGTAATATATTAAGTACATCGTTTTTTCGTATATTTTGGAGAGCTCCTAGGCCTTTAATTTTTAGAGCTAGAAGAAACTTTAAATTGCCAAAGTTGAAGTATATTTCCTGAACTGTTGTTCAGATAAAACAAATGAAGATCTTAAATTTGTTTAATTATGTTTTTTTTATTACTCTATATATGATTCATTTATCGGATAAACCGTTCATTACTAATACCGAATATACTAGGTTTGATATTTGATACCCCTATCTTAGTTTTCCAGTAACTGGTAAAGTTTGCGAATTAATTGATCGTTTTCATACATATCGACAATTCTGATATTATGCAGAATTAAAAGGAACAGCATTAGTAAATGAACACACGTTACAATATTTTCTAAACAGAGTAATTTAATTTATAAACGCAATTTTCTGACTCGTTCTTGTAAATATGATTTTTACCAAAGATTTCGAGTATGTCATCAAAAAGGTCGAATATTATAAGAATGAATACCGGGAAACGTTAGGGTTTCCATACTTCCGGTTTTACTCGGACATGTTTGGGGTTTAAGGTGCCCGTGGAAGTCCGGCCGGAAATTGAAAAAATGTCTGGGAAACCTGGAGACTGTAAAAACTTGTTGAATATTTTAATTGCAACGACGGACGCCACATCTTTATTAATGCCGACGCATGTTCGAACGACTGGCGGCTAGGTCGCGCCGGTCTAAATCGTTCCCGATGACGAAATACTGCGTGCGACGCCTCCCTCTCTCTCTTGCGACAACAACGCCATATAGTGTATGTGGCGTTGACTCGAGCGATTGTATTCGCGCTATGTCTTCGTGATGCAATCAATTTGCAGCATGATCCGTCATGGTCTAGAGGTTTAGATGGTTGGGTCTCGATTCTGTGGCTATCGGCGGCGGCCGGCGGCTCGGGTTCAAACCCCGTTGCTTTTTTTTATTTTTTTTTTGCGGTTAAGTTTCTAAACAGTTTTTTTCTTGATTTTGGGTATGTCTTGGGTTAGTTTTGGTTAGCAAACAATTTTTTTTTGGAGCGGAGGGCCATGCGAAAGGTGAAATATTACCTAGTGTAATACGTGCCCTTACTTTGGATGCACTTTTTACGAAATATACAGCAGCTTGCATGTGTTTCCTGGAATAAATAACACAATCGTGTCGGGAACGATTTAGACCGGCGCGACCTAGCCACTAGTGTTCGAACGTACCCATCTCTATACTCTGGCGTCACGCCAAGGCAAGGTTACATATTTCGTTTTTCGTTTTCGGCGCACTCGTGAATGCTTCTGTCTTTATTTTCTTATGATTACGATATAAATAAAGATAAAAATATTATTAGAGTAGAGTGTGCCTGATAACTGATATTAACCGTGATTGCGACCGGTAAAGGCAAAGGCGGTAAATCGGTATCTGTAAATCCCAAAATCTCAATGTTTGTGTACATGGGCTCTGTCGCTTTGCGTGCAACGCACAATATTAAATTTTCCTGATAAAGTTAAGCATTTAATAAAGTCAAAACGGAAGAGTGTAGTAACGGAAGGAATGTTTTGTGTTTTGTTTCATGATATCATTGTTATCATGCCGATACCATTTACCTTAATAACAGGCATTTATGTATTTTTTTGCATATTTTTCGGCAAAGTCCGGATTTTGTCCAGATTTAAGGGCACACTTGTCCTGAATTTTAGAAAACCTTTATGGATACCCTAGGAAACGTTATATTTGTAAACGAAGTACTTTGTAAAACCTTCAATATGATTTTAAGGACTCCGTTAATACCTATATAATAATTGTATAACTTTATTTTTGATAATGACGTATTCTCAGGAAATATATGATATCATAGGCCTAATACGATCCTTTACAGTCCTACGCCACTATACTATATTAGTTTTATTAACGTCACTTTGGAGTACTGTTAACACTTCACGCGTGGCTCTCCGCTCACTCCGGGCCAAACAAAACTAACTGAAACTAACCCAAAATTACCAAAAAAAACACACATAACCTCAAAAAAAATAAATAAAACATATCTTGCCAGCCCCCCAAGGGAATTGAACGCGGATCGTCTACGTTCTAAACGCAGAATCTGACCACTCGAGTAATTAGACCTGGTGGGAAAAACTGACTGAACCGCAGAGAAAGTGAAAGTGACGTTAATCCACCAATCAGAAGCGGCTCATATAGCATAGTGGCGTATGACTGTACAGGATCTTAAAATGCATATAGGTGCGTACAGACCTGACGCGACGCGCGCGCGACACGCACGCGACAGTCCAAAATTCCTAAGTGTGGACGGGGCGCGCGCGCGGCGCTAGCGCCGTCTGTCCAAGGCGCGTCGCTACCCGGCTGTTGTCGGTTTTTCGACGGCAGATCAAAGAAATAGCGAGGCGCAGTGTGGACGGGTAGTAGTAGGAGCGCAGCAATCGCGCGAGAATCAGTGAAGAAGTGCAATAGAACTTGGTCGCGTGGCACGCGCGTCTCTCTACATGGCTCACAGCAGGCGCGCGGGAAAACCGTGCGCGTCGCGTTCGCGTAGCAGGCGCGCGGTCGGCGCGTCGCGTGCGTGTCGCGCGCGCGTCTCGTCAGGTCTGTACGCACCTTATCATAGAGCGTATTAAAATATATTGGGTGACAAAATATGTAACCTCATCTTATATCTTTTTTATTTGATTCTCGATTGTTTTTGGCATAATCAAAAAAATCTCCGAAGGGTATTTTATGATGAACCAGTTTTTATTTTACTTAAAATAAAATAATGTTGAAACCGGAAAACTACCAATATTCTTTAATTATATCGTGTAAAATTGTGAGTTATTGTTTTTCTTAATTTTTTTAACTCCCCTGACTACATACTACATAGTATACATTGTAACAAAACGTACCGCAATAAATATATTGCCCTGTGTTAAGGAATTGATGTTTTGCAGAACTTTGCCGTAAATACTTCAACCGAGATCATGTAATTCTTCAATGTAAACTGGATGGTTCCATTATTCCCTGCGATAAGGCAACACATGGGACGCAGCTTACTTATAAATGTGAACCTTACTATGAGCCAGAGTATGAAGGGTTAATGGTTTGCCGAGACGGAAGCTGGTCTCAAAATGCTCCTAAGTGTACAGAAGGTATTTATAACTTTATAATTTATAATGATATTCTACATTTTTCAATTGTAGGCAAATATAGCTCAAACAAATGGAGCCGTACCCACAAATTGGCGAACGGTTTGTTTGCCCCTGCTGCATTTTTTTTTGTTCTGAGAAAATGCTTTCTTAGGCACATCCCCCTGAGGGGATAGCGTCGGACTCACCAGCAAAGCTGGCATACTCACTAAAAACTCAGCTATGTTCCGACCTGTGCTTCAACCCAGTGGCGGCTCGCGATTTTGAAAAGTGGTGAAGAGGTACGGAGAGGGGCAAAAGCAGGGCCGACGAGAGGGGGGGCAGACGGGACAAATTCCCGGGGCCCGTATGCTTTGGGGGCCCGGAGACCGGGCTTCTATTCAATAATAAAAACCTAAAAATTATTGATTGCGAACGAGCTATCTCAGTTGCCTGTTGCTATTAGTATTTATTTTATTTATTTCTATCCTGTGTTCTGTATCTCAGTCACTAATTAAATAATTTTTATTTAAACAGATAGAGTGTGCAATGATGGGAAAAATATTAAAATCCTAACTTAATTACTAACAGAAGACGGGAGTGAAATGCCGGCCCGGACCTGTATAATTATTGCAATAAGTTCCATCCTAATGATATTTTTTATTAAAAAAAAATGGTTTAAATTTTTGTCAAAATTTTTAAATATAGTTTTTTGTTTTACATGGCTGATGGCCGAAAGGGATTTTCTGGTCCACAATACCGAAGGAAGAATCGAGGCTTTCGAATTTAGCAATAATGAGTATCAAAGAAGATATTAAATTTGTTCTAATTTAGATGTAACCGATTTAATTAGAGAATTTGCAGTTAAAAGGCAAGAAAAGTAAATTTTAACGTGTAAACCCGTTTAGCTGGCTTAAATATATAAATTTTATTTTAATTACGTTTCCATTTTTATGTATGTCAATAAATAATTATTGACAATTTAACTTTAAAAAATGTTTTTTATTAATTTTCCCAATTTGAAATGGGATAGACAGGACAAGTGCGTCAGACGTCACAAAACCTGCATTGAAATTATTCCAATAAGGTCTCGACAAATTTTGTGAAAATGCTATAGATAGGCGATTATTATTGTGAAGTTTTGAACACATTCCGAAAACTGATGAAATTTTCTGCAACACTCTTCCATCCTCCACATCTCAGATGCGGCTGGAAATTTAAGGCTTTGTGCCTACAATTTTTGGAGGCTCAAAATGAACATTATTGCGGCGGGCTTCGCACTTTTCTACTGATGATAGACAATATATAGGGGCCCAAAAAGCTGAAGAGTCCCGGGGCCCGTTTCGGCTCTCGGCCACGCTGGGCAAAAGCGCCGTAGGCGAAAAATTTCGGGGGGTCGCGCCCAAACTGCCAAATTTTGTTAATAATTATTAATGTTATTTTTCAGGCAAATCATCAAAAAATAAAATATATACATATTATATTAGCAACAAAATATTTTGTGTACAAAAACAGAACAAAAACCGAGAAAAACACATAGGTTAACTCGAGGGTTAATTCTTGCTTGCTTAGATACAAGATTGCATCAATAACTGTCCGTAAGCAATTTCTATTCAATCGAACTTTTTCATTAAAATAAAGTTTATATAGTTTAGCGTTTTCTTTTAGAGCATCGGTGGCGAACCTATTTTTTGATTTTCCTCAAAATTTCTGGCATCAACTGGAATTTTAAGTGTTATCCGGTATCTCCGTGTTCGGAGCAACGCAACGATCTAGTAAAATTTAGAAAATCTGGAAATCCGTCCCTATTCCAAACAGAATGTTTATTTGAAAACAGTAAACACGGCCAGCAAAATAATTTTTGTCATGCAGTGCTACTACATAGTACATAGCCAATCAAATTCTAAAAACCAGGAAGACTTAAAATTAATATTGAATGATCTGCCATTTTTGTTTTATTTCTTTTCTTAAAAACCTATGTTTAAAATAGTAGTAGGTCGCCCTTACAATAAAATTTGCCTCTTATCTTGATGTGTCCAACGTATATATGAGTTTCCAACAAATAGTACTAGGTCGCCCTTACAACACTTAGCCATTAATCGGATTCTTCAAAAATGTTTAAGAATAATGCGCTTTTAATATGCTCTGCAAAATCCTTATGTTTGTATTAAAGTAATAAAGTAAACCGAACCAAATGATAGAGATGTATTAGCCGGCTTTTCACCCAACACTAAAACGTGCCGGCGAGCAAGAGTCTGCTGGCTGCATGACGTCACTGTTACCATGGCAACGCATGATCAAGTGCATATGAATACTGAGCCTCTTCATCGACTGCCGAATATCAGTTAAAGGTTATAATAGTAATTGCAAATGAACTTGTTATAATGAAAAATTATATTTATATTATATTTAAATTAATAGATAGATAAATATTTTAAAGTTTTAGTTTAAATGTTCATTATTTTGGTGAAGAGGCTCTTCACCTACTTCACCTGACGAGCCGCCACGGCTTCAACTCTCTATGGGCCTCTACTGCAGGTCGGAGGGCGGACTTCCGGGATTGGCTCCTATGAAGTCCTGTTTTGGTGCCTCGCTGTGATTACTAAGATCACGCCTCGCTTGATTGTTATGTCATCCTAGATGGGATGTAAGAAGCAGGATTGGATGCTACTCCACTCCTGCGTTGTGGTTCCTAGCACTGGTCGTCCCTTGGGCGATCACACATTTAGACTCCTGGGTCTTTTGTGTTTAGCCCATCTACGTCTTCCTCCCTCATCTGGATCATTTTCTATTGCTTGTCTCAAATCTTCATCGGCATGGTTCTCTGCCTTTTGGAATACGCGCCTAGCCTTTTCGACTATGAAGTCCTCTATCGGTTGCCACTCTAGGTCAGCCTGCAGGTCGGCATTTCAGACGAAGCAAGGTGCGCCAACCGCCCTCCTGACTAGCTCGTTTTCCGTTCCTGATACCAATTTTATGCTGGTTTTCGCTGGGTATCCCCAGGCCGTTGAACCACGTGTGTCAGTTGAGGCCTAGAGCTATCGTCTTTATCAAAACTCACTATCATCAAGCTTAGTTTAGTGACATTTGTCTCCCGATCATGGGATTTAGCATAGCAATTGCCCCGCTTGGTTGTGTCTCTTGCCGCTTGGATGTGCGTTTTCAAGCCACGGTCCAGGTGCACTCCAAGGTACTTGACTTCGTCGCTCCAAGGTACATCCTCTGGAATATTATGGCTTGCGTTTTGCGCTCATTCACCTCGATCTTCCCGTTTGTCATCCATGTCATGAGTTTGTCTGTTGCCTCGTGTAGCACAGCGCTTATCCTCGTTGTATTGTTGTGGGCAAATTGTACCGTGGTATCATAAGCACACAATGAAACTTGCGCATCGTCAAATGATGGTATGGCATGTGTAAACATTGAGTATAGGCACGGTTCAAGGGCTTAGCTTTGCGGTACTCCTGCCTCAAGAGACTTGGGCCTGGATGTTTTGCCTTTAATTCTCACATGAATTCTTCTATCTGTTAGGTAGCTCCTTATGATCTTGATGAGCCGGTCAGAGTAGCCCCCTACTATCATCTTATAGTACAGCCTTTGATGCCATGCTCTATCGAAGGCTCTTTCTACGTCTAGAAGGATTGCCCCAGTCGCTTGGCCATTGTTAAAGCCCTTTGTTATGTACTCTACTACCTTATGTCTGTAATTTTCTGGATAGGCCTTATCCTTAGATTAGATTAGATTACAGATTGGGAGAGATGGCCTTTGAGCCTACTTGTCACCGCGACCCGACGGATCTATTGTGACTCTCTCCATATTATAGAGCTTCATCCAGTTTTGTCTTTCTGATTAGACCCCACAACCTTGATAGTGGCTCCGTCGTGTAGCTATTAGCTTCTGGTTTAGGTACGCCAAGCAGTTGGGAGCGCACTCTCGATAAGCCTTCACAGTGGCATAGCACGTGAGATGCCGTCTCCTCCTCCTCCTGGCAGAACCTGCATTCGCTATTTTCTGCCACACCTATGACGCTTAGGTGCTTCTTCAGCCGGCAGTGGCCCGTCAACAGACCCACCATTATCCTGACAGCCTTCCTGCCGTAGCTTAGCAGGTCTGTTGATAGTTTGGCCGATGGACCTATTATAAATTCCTTGGCCTGTCTTTGTCCCAAAGTGTTGTTCCACCATTTTCGGGATTCTTCTGCTATCCATTTCTTTATGGCTGTTTTAGCGATTGGTTTGGCTATCCCGCAGAACGGTTCTGGTCCTATCATGTGCCTAGACGAGCCTTCTCTGGCTATTTCGTCGGCAATTTCATTACCTTGATAGCCTTCATGCCCAGGTACCCATGATAGTGTCACTCTATGTTGACTTCCTATGTCATTCAGAGCATTGTGGCAATCCAGTACCAATTTCGATGTTATTTTGTTGGATTCCACGGCTTTTATTGCCGCTTGGCTGTCGGAGAAGATCGCAATTGTTGTTTTGTTGCAACTGTATCTTCTTTTTATTTCCTTTGCACACTGTTCTATTGCTGTTATTTCCGCTTGGAACA
The DNA here is from genome assembly GCA_016904865.1 of Pissodes strobi. Taxonomy (NCBI): domain Eukaryota; kingdom Metazoa; phylum Arthropoda; class Insecta; order Coleoptera; family Curculionidae; genus Pissodes; species Pissodes strobi. The sequence continues at coordinate 172,658 of MU182718.1, forward strand.
CTGTCGCTAGTTTGCCCATGGAAATCGAAATTCTTGTTTTCGTCCTTGGTTCATATATTCCGGCTCCTACTCCTTCCCGTGTTTTTGAGCCGTCGGTGTACCAGATCACATTTGCCCTAATTGGGGGGCCATTTTTCCAATCATTCCTGTTTGGAATATGTGTCGAGTACTTTTTGACAAAGCTGTACTTGGCTATGGTGCTATCCGTGGGCAATCCCAGGATGTCATCTGCCTTGATTTCTTTGTTTAGCTTCTCTTGTTTGGTATTATGTCTACCTATAATCGGTTTTTGGCCTTGTGATAGCCTGTATGTGACGGAGCGTGCTTCGCCCTGTATGTATGTTTGGATTGGTGGTAGGTTTAGTAGGACTTCTAGAGCCGCAGTGGGCGTTGTGCTCATGGCTCCAGTGACGCACAGGCATGCTAGCCTTTGAACGCGACTTATTTGCCTTTTTGCCTCCGCCTGCATGGTTCTTGTCCACCATACTACTGAACCATACGCTATCATTGGTCTTACCACTGCTGTGTATAGCCACAGTGTCATTTTGGGATTTAGGCCCCAATTCTTTCCGCACATCCTTCTGCATCTTCCTAGCGCAACTGTGGCTCTAAGAGTTGCTTTTTGGATGTGTGGTTTCCAGGTAAGCCTCTGGTCAAATATGACTCCTAGATATTTTGCTTCCTTGGAAAAAGGTATTTCTTCTCCATTTATCGCCAGTGGTTTTAGTCCTGTAAGGGCTCGCCTTCTGGTAAATGGAATGATTATCGTCTTTTTTGGATTAACTGATAGCTGTTCATCTTTACACCAGTTCTCCACTATTTTGAGAGCTTTTTGGCTTCTCTCTGAGAGAGTACTAGCAAATCTGCCTCGTACTACAATCGTTAGGTCGTCTGCATATCCTAGACAGTAAAAGCCTTCTGCAGACAGTTTTTGTAATAAGTCGTCCACTAATATGGCCCATAGTAGTGGAGATAGAACTCCCCCCTGGGGGCATCCTCTTCCCACCACTGCCTTTGTGGTTGTTTCTCCCAGAGTGGCTGAGATTATCCTGTGCTTTAGACTAGTTTCTATCCATTTGCGCAGTGCTGTTGGAGTCCCTCTCCTTTCCAACGCGCTTATGATAGAGTCTGTTGAGGCGTGATTGAAAGCCCCTTCTATGTCCAGGAATGTGGCTACGGCAATCTCCTTGTCCTCTAAGGACCTTGAAAGAAGCCTATTTAGGTCGTCCAGGGCTAGGTCTGTCGACTTTCCTGGTTGGTAAGCATATTGACGCTCACTTAGTGGGAACGCCTGTAGAGTATTATCCCTGATGTACCTATCTACTAGCCTTTCCAGGGTCTTGAGCATAAAAGAAGATAGGCTTATGGGTCTATATGACTTTGGTGTGCGGTCCAAGATTCTGCCAACTTTCGGCAGGTATAGGACCCTTACCTGTTGCCATAGACTAGGTACAACGCCCCAGGCTAGACACCCTCTAAATATTCTGCATAGGTGTGGTAATAAGATGTCCTGACCTTTTTGCAGAAGTATGGGGTGTATTTCGTCTAGGCCTGGTGACTTAAATGGTTGGAATTGGTTTATGGCCCATCTAATCCTCGCAGGTGTTACTACCTTTTTAACTATTTCCCACTCCTGTCTACCTGGTCTTTGTGGCCTTGGCTTAGGCGGAAGGTCAGATGGGCCTGTTAATTGCATTGCTGTCGGAAAGTGTGCCTTTAGGAGCAGTGTTAAACTTTCCTCAGCTGTTTTGGTGTATGTGTTGTCCTCCTTTTTAAGGAGCTCGACATTGTTGTTTGTGTTTTCTTTTGCTAGGACTTTGTGAATTCGGGCGCATGCTGGGGTCTCATTTACCCTTTCGCAGAACCTTCTCCACGAATCCCGTTTGGCTTTTCGTATCTCTTTATTATACTCTGTTAGTTTTGACCTGTAGAGATCCCAGTCATTGGTTGCTTTGGCTTTATTAAATAGCCTTCTGACGGTTTCCCTCAGCGTTCCGAGTTTTCCGTTCCACCAGACTGTGCTTTCTTTTTGTTTCCAGGTTTTAACTGGGCAATTGTCCTGATATGCCGTAGCTATTGCTTCGCTAATCAGCTGTACTGTGACTTCTAAATTTTCCGCGTCCTTAACCTTGGCTGTTACCCTTTGTAGACCTTCTTCGAGGGATTTTGAATATCCTACCCAGTTTGTGTCACGGGGATTTCTAAACCGTATTGCTTTAGGGGAGGGGATTTTAAAATCAAAGCTAATATGCCTGTGATCAGAGCAGGATGGTTCATCTGATACCATCCAATTGTGGATCATGTCGCTCGCCCTGTTAGAACTTAAAGTCACGTCAAGGACCTCCTGACGGGCTCTCGTTACGAATGTTGGTTCGTTGCCTACATTGGCAATATTTAAACCTTCTGTTAAAATAAATTGTAATAAGGACTCACCTCTTCCATTGACGTTCGTGCTGCCCCACATCGTGTGATGTGCGTTAGCATCACATCCTAGAATGAGTTGGAGCTTCTGTTCCTCACAGTAGGATATAACATCCTTGAGCATCTGCGGTGGACATTTTTGCTCCTCTCCTGGGAAGTAGGCGGAACATGCAACTATGCTTCTTCCACCTTCCTTCGTGGGTAGTGACAGGATAGCTGTAACAAAATCACCCGAGCATAGCCCCGGGATTAAAGTACATTTAATCCTATTATTATGAATGATACATGCACGAGGTTTATTAGCTGACCTATCGTACAGTAACTTACCTTGGGAGGGCTTGAGGCCTACAATTTTCCCTTCGTTGATCCAAGGTTCCTGCAGGAGGGCGATGTCGAGGCCTTCATGTTCAAATCTGCGACATAGCACGGCCGAGGCGGCCTTTGCATGTTGCAGATTTGCCTGCAGGAACTTGAGATTGCCCTCTACTTCGAAGACTCTTCTGGAGTGGCACCACCGTCTTCCGTCTCCATGGCCGTGTCAGGTGCTATCCTCTTCAGAGGGCTGACGCCTTGAGCCGTTTCCGGTTTTTCAGTGTCCTCTTTTTGGCACGTTTCTGGGATTGACTCCTGCTCGGGTGCTTTTGGTGGGATGCCTCCTTCTTTGACGCGGAACTTAATTTTTTCCTATGCCAAAGAATGGTGACATATCCACTTTTTGGAGGTGGTCGAATGAGGCCTTGTCCATTGAAAAGGTCCACACCTGGCCTTTTCCGGTTTGGGATTTTCCGAAGACCGTCCACAGCTCGGTGTTGAGTCCTCGGTTTCCTACCTGTAGCCTTTTCAAGATCCTTTCCTTGGGTAGCTGTTCCCCATATTCGTCTGGGACGAACAGTGTGCAGGCGAATGGCTTCGGGATCTCTTCTCCTTCCAACGCCTTCAGTTGTGCATTCTCCCATGGCTTTAGTGACGGGACCAGGTCCTTTAGCCATCTGGCACTTGTGGGGTTAGCACACGAGAATACAAGGTACCCTGACCTGTGGGTACATTTGTAAAATTGTACCTCTGGTCCTTCCTTTGGGATATCCTCTAGTTGTACCATTACGGTCCTTTGGATTGCCGTTAGCTGTTCCGGCTGCAGTTGTACTTGGGGGTAAGCCTCTGGTACAACTGCGATCTTTACCGCAGTCAGAGCTTCCTTGAAGTCTCCCGCCCTGTCCTGTTTGGCTGGCTTGTGGGAGTCCGTCTTGGGTCTTTTTGAAGGCTGCTTTCCTGGCGTGCTGCCTTCTGATATTGGGCGCTTTTGAGAGCTTTTTGGCATTGCAGCCTTTGCCTTTCCCGCCTGAGTGGTTTGGGTTGCAGGGGATTTTAATCCTGCCCTGATGAAGTTCTCCTTTATTACTGACCTTTTGGCCTCGTCGTAGGAGCTTCCCTCTTTCATCAGGTTTTTGACCTTGGTGTTCGAGTTACCCGATAGGCGGAATGAGCGAATCTCTTGTTCCGTCATCGAGTCAACTTCCTGGGTCGACTTAATTCTGTTTGTGCACTTCCCTTTCGAGGGTCGTGGCTCACTAGCCTGTTGACCCCCAGGGACTTGAGCACTGGTGGTTGGTTTTGAGGTTCCGGGCTTGACAGCCTTTGGATCCTCAGTTAGTGCTTTATCCTTACCTGGTTTATGTATTACAATCACCTCAGCCTCCTTCCACCTGCCAGAGAAGTGGCTAAGTCTCATAATCACATTAATGATGTTCGCCGTGGCTGTGATTCCCTTTTTGGGAAGCTTCTTGAACATCAGGTTGTTAATTTTGTCAGCACCTGGTGCTTTTCTGCCTTTCAGCCTCTTTATGATGTTTGCAACCTCACCTGGAGAGGTTGGTACATCACATCTTGGCCGAATGTGTCTTTGCTCGAGGCGCCTTACTCTTTTTGCACGTCTGCGTGTAGTTCTTCATCCTCGTCAGGATGTTCGTTAAATCTGCCTTGGTTTTGCGTGGTTCGGCGAATAATTCCGCCTTCGCCACGTCCACGTACACCAAGCCTCCTACCCCGTTCAAAGGCGGGATAGGAGTCTTGACATTGCGGAGTGCCCTCTGCATCTGCCAGACTGATTGGTCCGCGAAGTTCAGCTCTCTAAGTCTCCTTAGCCAAGATTCGTCTCTAAGCGTCTTGAGTCTTGTGGAAATAACTGTATGAGTATGATAGAAGGAGAACCTTTGACCCCGTAATTCTTCCTGAAAAAAAAAAGCTAAGGCACTGACTGGGGCAGAATATGTTTCTTCATTTGGACGAGAGGGAGAAATCTGGTGAAATCTGATGAAGGGTGGGAGTAGTTGGACCCGATTTGATAAAAATGTTATTTCGTAACTAGTCGCTGAACGTCGCGTCGGTCCTCCTATACTTTTATTACTACTACTTTTCTATTTTAGAATGTTCCAATCTTCATTTTATTTTCTTTTCCTGCATTTGAAATTGAAGGCTTCTGATATGGCTTTTAAGACATACTTATTTTCATATTTCTAAAAATATAAATATAAAAAAGTCCTTTTCACAGATGCGGACTATTTCAGAAAATATTTACATACTGTCCATACAAGACGTACTAATTTTTGTTACTTGATAGTCTTGTTAATTTCTGCGTATTCTATCTATTTCCTTTTCCCTCCCTAGGCTCCGCCTTTTCTCCATGAGTTTCCTTGTCTCTTCTGAAATGAATTTTTCTTTTTCTATTTTAACCATGGTTTTTGTGTAATATATCGTTTATTTCATCTATATTCTCATTGTTGCTGTTCAAGATTTGTATTAGTTAACCTTTAGTCTTTCTTTGCATATAGTTTTATTTGGTGCAAGTTTGGTCATGTCCAGTTGCTTGTTGTTTATTGCCTTGATTTTTCTTCTCATTTCCAAATTGCTATACAAGGTGCTACAAATCCGAGTGCATGCATGGGGATCACGGGAACCGTAAGAGATACGAGGTCGGTTAAATTAAGGCAAAGTTGCCCAATTTGATGTCGGACAAGATGCCGGTTTGAAATTTGAAAAATTCTAAATATTTCCGGAAAAAATACGAAATTTTCCAAAATCGTTTTTATTTTTTTCTGACGTTATTTGAAAAAATATGTTAAAGTAGATAACACTTTTTCATTGCCACTTTTTCCCCTCTACAAGAAGACATTGTTAAATTTAAAATCCGACGTTTCGCCTTCTAGCATACATCATCAACTTAATTTTTTTAAATACGGTCCTGGATATTTGTTTTTGTTTTTCGTTGCCTTTTAGCCTTTGTAACGCAATGACGTAACGCAAACATATGAAAAATTCATAATTTTATGAAATATTCGCCCTAAAACGTATTAATCGCCCATCTCTGTCTAACACATTATTTTATTTATAAATCCGCTCTTCTTGAACGCATTGAAAAACGATTAAATTGGAAACTTTTATACTTTTATGTTGAAATGAAAGTATGGGTAAATTTGGACTAGATAAACAATAATATCAAATTTTTAAACTTGGTTTTTGACGCTATGAGTCCAGAAAAAAAAAAGTTTTCTTGGGGAAAAATGTATCCCCAAAGCCCTAGATTTTCCGAAACGTTGACCAAGGGAATCTTAGTTTTTCTCGTTTCTTAACCCACACCCATAAAAAGCCAATGTAAAAATTATTAGAGAGTTGCAAGGAATACCTAAGAATAGGAAAAAGGAAGGAAATTAGGATTTATGTAAAATCTAAGCTCTCACAAATGTTAAAGAACTTGGTAAATAAAACTTTAATAACACAACTAAATTTAATTCATAAGCAAAACGCTAAAGAATAACTTCAGCGTTTTTGCGAAACGGAAATTCAACATTAACATAAAAATAGCAAAACCATACAACAAATAAATACATAAATAAATAACCTAATTATGAATTTATTGGTTGTATGTTTTTGTTATTTTTATGTTAATGTTGAATTTCCATTTCATAAAAACACTGAAGTTATACTTTAGCGATTTGCTTATGGGTTAAATCTAGTAGTAATTTTTAAATTGGCTTTTTATGGGTGCGGGTTAAGAAACAAGAGAAACTAGGATTCCCTTGGCCAACGTTCCGGAAAATATAGGGCTTTGTGGGTACATGTTCCAAAACGTTGGCCAAAGAAAACCAATTTTTTTTCTTTCTGGACCCATACCGTCAAAAACTAAATTCAAAAATTTGATATTTTTGTTTATCTAGCCCAAATTTACCCATACTTTCATTTCAACATAAAAGTATAAATGTTTCCAATTTAATCGTTCTTCAATGCGTTGAATAAAGACGGATTTATAAATAAAATAATGTGTTAGACAGAAATGTGCGATTCATACATTTTAGGACGAATTTTTCATAAAATTATGAATTTTTCATTGCCTTAGGGAGGCTAATAGGCAACGAATAACAAAAAAAATATCCAGGGCCCTATTTAAAATAAATAAGTTGATGTTGGTTGCAAGAAGACGAAACGTCGGATTTTAAATTTAACAGTAAACAGTGAAAAAGTGTTATTTACTTTAAAATATATTTTCAAATAACGTTAGAAAAAAATGAAAACAATTTTGGAGAATTTCCTTCTTTTCCGGATATCTCCGCCGGCGCACGGTGGAACGACTCTGTGTTAAATATTGGACATTGGGCATAAAATTAAAGTCATTTTCCTGTGATAAAAATTATAGTGTTGCATTTGTAAATAGTTGCATTATTTCGTTTTATAAAAGTTTTTTAAAATTTTTGTTCGTACAATTATTATACAGGGTGAAAGTAAAAAGTTTCTAAATTGATAAAATTCAAGGAAAAATTATTCTATATTATAAAATATGTAACACATAACTTTATAGGTTTTTTATTAGTTTTTTTTAATACAGTATTAGGGTTAATAGTGCTTTATATTTGCTATATAGTTTCATAGTGGTTATTACATTATTGGTGAGTTTACACCTATATAAAAAATACAATGTTTTTTTTAAGACATTTTCTTATAAAAGGTCGTATAAAAATTACCCAGGAACGCCCGCAAAACTGTTTATGAAATCTAATAGAGAAAGATGTCAACTATCATAATCTAAAAATATCGGCTGCCCCTAGCTGCCACCTTTTAAGAAAATATCGATTTAATTTGGCCTGTACTTTAAAAATAAAATACTACGAATCAATACAAAAAATACATAATAATTAAGGTGACTTCGATTGATCTTATTTTTTGTTTTTTAAATTCGGTTTAATGCATTTTACCTTAATGCGTGAAGGGTCAAACTTGCTAGATATAAGGGGGGGGGGGGTCCTGGGTGTTAACATAATACGTAATGCAAAAAACTTAATAATTTCATTGCTTAGCTATAAACTCCATTTACTAAATAAATATTATTAAACAAAAAACCTACTAGACCATGGATCACCCATGTACTTACGTTGTCATGGAGAGATGTTTTAATATCGAAATCAAAGCAAGATGTTAATAATTCATGAAACAAAATAGATGTATATTTTTAGCTGCCTAAATACAAAAACAATAAAAGTTGCAAAATTTTATTAATAAATTAAAAATTAGGTAAAAGTATAGATACGATGTCAACAAAAAACATTTTTTTTCTCAAATATTTGACACACTTTCTTAGTTCTTAATTCTTACCTGATCTCTACAAGTGATACATCAGTATACTTGAGAAAGATAAAGCTTTGTGAGCAAAATTTTATATTTCTCCAGTGACTCACATAGAAATTTTGCAGGGTGTACCTAAAGGTACCTAATCTAATATTAAGATTTGTCCACCATCTTAAGTATTTATAAAATGTCAGTTGTGACATTAAACATGTTAAGCATTTTGGCTTTCCAAAATGACTACAATTATAAAAATTGGACAACAAATTTTTAAGTACTGAGCAATTGTCAAAGGCTCATTTTTGGTGGTTAAATCATTAATTTATAAAAAATATTTTTCTCTAATAAAACAAAGCTCCTCCTTTCCAAAAAAATTAAAACGAAAAAAGTAGGTGATATTTAAGCAAAGTTATGGGCATTTTAAAAATATGTTTTTGTTAAACACGGTGGAAAAAGTATATTTTTGGGTCGCCCTATATATGGTTTAAGTTACGTCAAGCAACTAATTTTTTCAAATTTAAGACGTCACTCTTTATACAATATTACGGTATATTAAAGTCATTCCTAACTTTTCCGGATTGAAAGTACCAAGAAAAAAACCTCATGTCCAACCGTTCCCATCCCATAAGCTCGTTCCACTGTGCGCGGCGTCTTGTTGGACATCAAATTACGCAATTTTGCCTTAATTTAACCGACCTCGTATCTCTTACGGTTCCCGAGATCCCCATGCATGCACTCGAATTTGTAGCACCCTGTATATACATATCTTGTTTCTGACAATCCTATGATCGCTATCTTTGGTGAATCCATTTAGGACTGTTACGTCCTTAATGATATACTTTTCGGTAGTTAGTATATATTCGATTTGGTTTTTCGTTGTTGCGTTAGGGCCGATCCATGTCCACTTTCGTTGTGGTTTCTGTTTAATAAACGAGTTCATTGCGTATAGGTGTTATTCCTCCTGGTAATTCATTAAGGTAGTGTCCCTATCATTCCGCTCGCCGTATCCAACTACCACTACAGATTATTTTTATTATCTTTACAGTATCGTAAATTTATAGATATCAGTAATAATTTCATAATATTATTTTATTTCAGTGTGCGGTGAAAAGCAAGTTTCTGCACAAACACTAGTAGTAAACGGTCGTCAGGTAAAAAGAGGAAGTTATCCATGGGTAGTCGCATTGTATAGCAATAAGGATAGTGATTATCCATCCGTGTTCATCAATATATGTGGTGGATCGCTGTTGACTACATCTTTCGTACTTACAGGTAATATGTAATTTAAGTATGTAGGTAATTAAATAATAGTTCTAAGAATAATACTTTTTTAAAGGAATAATAATCTACGAGAAGTCTTTCAAACAATAAAAATGAATTTTATAAATCAATACCTGATACGCACGACTTCGTCATCCTCCGCGTTAGGAGTTAAGACCACCGCCTTGTATTACCCTCTCACATATACAAAAAATGGTATACTATGTAAAAAAATATTTTTTTTTGTTTTTTAGAGGATGAATTCCAAAATTTTACGTTGCGGTGTAAGGCATTCATTCCTACCAATTTTTAATAGAGGGAGTTCAACTCCTTCCATTACCCTCTTAAATAAACAAAAAGTACGTAAAATAAAATCGGTTTTCCAAAATAGCAAATACTTTTTTAGTAGGTTGTTTCAGCCCCTTGGAGTTTGAGTTTTGGAAATGCCCTTCTAATCCATCCCCTACACACTAAACAAAACCTATATATCAAATTCCAGCTTTTTATGTCAAGCCGTTAGAGCTGGCTAGTGATGAATGGGTGAGTGAGTGAGTCACTATATTAATATAGATTACAATATAAGTAAATGTTGAGGGCAAGTAAGTGAAAACTTCTAATTTTCTGGTTACTGTCTACAATAATTTTAATAGGGAGCATCTGGTTGCTGAGCTGGCGTGTATATCACAGCCGCAAGTATTTGATACTTTGAATTACTTTAACTGATCTATCCAAACACTAAGCGTTTCATTACAAATGTTATCCCTGCCCTAAACTTTTTAATGTACACTGTGGGCAAAATTAAATTGGAACCTTCTTTAAGGCTTGATAACTTTTTTATTTTCAAAGGCTTTTTTGTCATTTTTGGATATGTTATGGCCTAAGGTATTGCGATTAAAAAGAGCTTTGCAAAGAGGCTCTACTTCAGTGGTGTACATAAAAGGGGGTATTTTTCCAAACCAATGTATTTCAGGTCGATGCAAAAATCGGCCAAATGAAATATAGATGTAAAAATGGGCAAAAAAGATTTGAAACGGTTCGGAATATTGACCATTAAAAAACCAGGTCACTACAAACAAAGTTGGAATTTATACTTTAATTTTGATAAAGGCATGTCAGGTGGGCCAAATTAAATGATTTTTTATCATTTTTGGATATGGTATGGCCTAAGATATTAGAATCAAAAAGAACTTTGCAAAACGGGTCTACTTCATTGGCGTACAGAAATTTTAAATTTACTTAAATTTTTTAAAATTAAAAAAAATATTTATTTTAAATTATAATGTACGCCACTGAAGTAGACCTGCTTTACAAATTTCTTTTTGAACCTAATATCTTAGGCCATGACATGTCCAAAAATGATAAAACATCCTTTGAAAATAAAAGGTCATTAAGCATTAAAAAAGATCCAATTTCACTTGGCCCAGAAGGCATTAAAGTATCAATTTTTATTTTTTCAAGTCTTTTTTGCCCATTTCTACATCTTTATTTCATTTGGCCGATTTTTGCAACGACCTGAAATACATTGGTTTTGAAAAATACTCCCTTTTCAGTGCGCCACACGTCTTTGCAAAGTTCTTTTTAATCCCAATAGCTTAGGCCATAACACATCCAAAAATGATAAAAATCCTGTGAAAATAAAAGGTCATCAAGCATTAAAAAAGGATACAATTTAACTTGGCCCATAAGACATGGTTTTATCAAAATTAAAGTATCAATTTTAATTTTGTTTGTATTGACCTGGTTTTTTAATGGTCAATATTCCGAACCCTTTTAAATCTTTTTTGTCCATTTTTACATCTTTATTTCATTTGGCCGATTTTTGCAACGACCTGATATACATTGGTTTTGAAAAATACTCCCTTTTGTGTACGCCACTGAAGTAGACCGTCTTTGCAAAGTTCTTTTTAATCCTAATACCTTAGGCTATAACATATCCAAAAATGAAAAAAAAAACCTTTGAAAATAAAAAAGTTACTAAGCATTAAAAAGGGTTCCAATTTAATTTTGCCCACAGTGTATAGTTTTACAGAAAAATTGTTTTATAACCTATCTGTTTGCGAAGGAATAAAAGGGATAAGGTCACAATGGGTAATAAACCAACTTGTAGTTTGGATTCCAAACCGTATTTCAGGTACAGTGTTAAGTTATTCTCTCACGTAACACGTAATTCAGAATAATAAAGATGTCTTCCCTAAAATATCAAAAAATAGCGACTTTAAGCCGAAATTCAATTATTGTTTTCGAAGTAATTTCTACTGAAAATTGACGTAGACACTTTGGAGTGCTTCAGTGTCTAAACGTTTTGACTTAGGACAAAACGACTAGCACTTTTTTATCTTAGTTTTTAATATTCCATCTTCTCGAATAGTTTGTCCAAGAGCTTCTAACAAGAGGTTGGACATATATTGGACTCCTAAGGTAAAACAAACGAAAAATACTTCCGGTTTAGCCAGTTGCAATATTTTGCACTACTTCCGTCTAAACCGTGGGTTAATGTTAGACGATAGATTATTTAAAACTAAGATGGGAATGTGCAAGCCGTGTAAAGCTTTCAAAGTGTTCAAACAGGGACGTAGACAGAATCTTACTTTTTTGGGGGGCCAGTTGGGCACATCTAAATCTAGAGGCCCGCTGAAATAGCGAAGGCGGTGGTGGAGGTCAATCTGGGTGGTGCCACGACCAATTTTTAGCCAAAAGTCGTTGAAATCTTAAAAAAAACATGCCTCAATGAAACAAATCAATCCAATTCTAAATTCTTCTGGACAAGCACTTTACTCATAAGCACAAATAAAATACTGCTTTTTTCTAACTTAGGGCAATCGATAACAGAGCAACTTCTAGCCAAACATTTAGGTTATGGATGATGAATAACTAACTACTATCACTGCTCACTGCGGATACTGCGAATTCACGACTCGGCTGGGGCCAGCGCGCCAATATTAAATTTTCGTAATAGATTAAGATTTCTCGTAATAAATTTTTTTAGATTACTTTTAATTTTTTTTGTGCCTGTGCAGCGTATGTTTCTTCATAATAAATTTCGTAAGATATTTTAAAATTATGCTTTATTCATTTGCCGAAATACGAACATTTATATATTTTTCCAAGTTATTAGGGTGGGCCATTGAGGGGGCCAGGCCCTAAATAGGGCCCCCCTGGCCCCCCTATGTACGTCCCTGTGTTCAAAATATATTCGAATTTTTCGTAACATTGCATAATTAAATACCTTATATATAGAAAGGATATGCCATCTTGTATCGATAGATTATTTTAAAATAATACCTCTCTATCTTCAATACAAGTTGTGTTTTAATTTGTATTCCTATTTAATCTTATCGCCCGGCTCTCACAATTCTTCAACGACAAATTTGTTTTTTTTTTCGTTGCCTTTAATCATCCCTCTAAATAAAATCCGTAAGATAAACAGTCGTATGCAATTTTGACATGTATTTACCGATCTCCCTCTTGTGGAGTTTTTGCATCAGCTTGGTACTGTTTTGTCACAACTCTTATCTTGTTCTAGAGTAATTTTGGCTGGAGATCTAAACATACATTTTAGTGAAAAACATTCAATTAAGGCAGTTTTGCTTACAGTTAGCTACATTATATGGCATGTTGTGAGAATTCGGCCACTTGATTTTGACCATGTTTCACGTTCGGTTATTGGTGTGGGACCTTCTGATCGCCATGCCAATATATTGACTAAAGTGAAGACTACACGCCACCGTTGCCGAATTTTTAAAGGGGCTAGCTTTGACAATATCCATCAAAATCCCGGAAGCCAAAAGGCCTTAAATTATCCAGAACTCGCTCAACTATTTGAAAAAATTTTGTAATAATGTAGGCTTTGTAATAGCTGCGACAGTATATATCGAAGGGTTGCTAATACTGCAAAAACACTATATTATATTCAAACCAGTAGTGTGTTGTAGCCGGCGCCTACTGGTTTGACTTTCATTGGGTTTGTTTAAAGCCTCAAGTACCGTTCTCTCATCTGCTGACTCTATAGCCATACTGACAAGCCGTTATACGGCGAAACGCGTCTATGGATGGGTCGGCAGGTGAAAAAAACGGAAGGTACAAACTTTCTGATGCATTTTACTATATTATATTATTATAGTGAAATATTTGTCCGTTAAAAATATGCAAAGGGAGAGCTGTCTTCTGTTGGTGGGTTGTGCAATAGATCTGGCCATTGCTGTCACTAGATTAGAATAGACCTTGATCGATTGAATACCTTTTGTTGCTGTATAGAGGATAGTATGACCTGAAATTTGTCGACGGCTGCTGATCCTATTTCGTTTATAGATGGTTTCTCCATACAGCTCGTTTTCTTTTTTCCACTCAGATCTATGATGTTAAAGGAAGTGGTCAGCATAGAGAACAGAAAATCCTCTGGTGAAGATGGAATCTCGCCGCAGGTTCTTTGCGGTTGCCTGACTGCGCTCTGGATGCTCTGGCTGTAGCTGTCAATGACACCTGGTCTAATCGTGTGTTTCCATCATGCCTTAAATCGGTAACAGTCATCCCTTTGCACCAAGGAGGGGATCTAAACAAACCCTCTAACTTTCGCTCTGTCCCCTCTCAAACGTTTAAGTACCTCTAGAGTGCCTCAGGGCGCAATACTTTCACTAACTCTATTCCTCATATATATTATTGACCTGCTGACCGAAACCAGTAATCCTGTTTACAACTTTGCAGATGACAGCATCCTTGTCTCCCAATTTAGATCAGAAAAACCTTTACCAGCGACTGAGACCTCTCACTGCAGACAGGAGCAGATTACAATAATCAATCAAGATCTGGAGAAGGTTTGAACGTGGAGGGACAGGAATTTGGTCCAATTCAATGCAGCAACCCAAGCAGCCGCGTTTACCAAGAAAGCCTATACGTCGGGCCCTGATATAATTATGGCAAGATCGGCTATTCCATCATCCTCGTCAATGGGACTACTGAGTGTCAAGAGAAATATGTCCTGGCATGACCACGTTGCTAACATCGATAAATCAGAAGCTTGGTGCGCTATTTCGCAACAAAAAACTGTATACACCGCAGCAGCTGCTCTTGCTCTAAAAAGCGCGAATAAGACCGTGCTTAGAATATTGCTCACACACCTGGGGTGCCGTAATTTATCACCCCAAAAGCTGGTAGATTCCATTCAGAAAAGAGATGTGCGTCTCGTCGGCGACCCGGAGTTGATCCGGGATCTGGATAGTCTGGAACACTGCAGACATGTGGCCGGGATAGCCTTGTTTTACAGATATTTTCACGGCAGATGTTCCCAGGATTTGGCCCGCATCATCCCGCCCCCAGCAACGCCTGTCAGACAGTCGCGATAGACGGCAAAAGCGCATCCGTTCGCTGTACAACTGGTAACACCTAGAACTTCGCGTTACAAGGACTCCTGTCTGACGCACTGCATTACTGTGAAACTTATTCCCAGGACATCTATTCCCCCTAATTATAATCTACAACTATTCAAGAACCGTGTCAATCAATGTCGGTGTTAGGCATCGACTTCACACAATATCAGGAAACAATACTTATAAAGACTAAAGAACTGCATAAACAATTATAATCCTAACAAAATATACGGTTATAAATACAATCTTACAGCTAAACACAGTTAAATGTTTGTTAAAGTTTCTATGGAACCACTCAGTGTGAGTTTGATTAACTGAGATATCGCTGAGATGAAATACAGTAGAATACAAGTAATAATAGAAGATAATATTATCCTAATTACCACAATAAGGTACTATGTACAATATATTCACCAATTGATGATCAAGGTTTAATCGTTGAGCAGTTTATCTTCCAAACACAGATATAGTCACTTAAAACGCTTACTAAGTCTCTCTTTAGCTTCTATATACAATGTACTTTAATTTCTTGTTAATAAGAGAGACTTAATTTGGATTGAATTGAGAATATGCAGTAATATGCACAAATAACCTCTGTAGCGCAATGGCGTCGAGCGTTTATTTACTTTGCAGAGTAACTTGCACTGGGAAACATCACACTGTATGAATGTGTACGAGAATACTTCAATTTAAGAAGAGAACATGACAGGAATACTCTTAGTGTTTGTGTGCAGATGTAAAATAAATTTAGTAGTTGATTGGAATAAATTAAATACCAACATACAAAAAATAATTTTTCCCGAACAAACTGATCATAGAACGCTTAATGTTAATGAGTAAATTAATTAATTCCACATTACCATTTTAGCTGCACATTGTATATCAACACAAGCAAGTGGAGAAGTTTATCCAGTAAAATATTTTCGAGTGGCCGCGGGAAAATACTACAATCAATACATGGATGGGAGAGATAACGATACTGCACAATATCTTAAGGTAAAACTATAGAATGTGTATACCATACAAACACTATGCGTAAAATTTTTGTTTATTTAAAAACTATGGATTCTTCTGATAAAATTATGCACATTTTTGGTAAGCTCAACTGAAATGTTGCTAAATGGCGTGTAAGTCATCGTCAGGCTTGAGATATTGTGGTAAATATATTCAGGCTGTGAAACTGTGTTTTGGATAATTTTGTAATTTCTGGTGTATTTCTAACAATTTTTAAACTCGATCAAATTTAAAGCAAAAGTTCCAATAATATTTTTTAAGATTCACGAGGTATTGTAATACTAATGCTAAAAACATCATTTATCTTTTATAAAATAATGCTAACCAAGTTTTGTCGCTTTGTTCTAGAACTGAATTTGTCATTATTACATTGAAATCAAATTGAACTCTAATCACAGATGTAAAATCATCGTGAATCATGAATTCTTAATCGTCTCGATCATGTGCAGCGCCAAAAGTCGATGATATAGACCGAATTATATGCAAACAAAAACCTCAAAAATATGTGCAAAAAATACATAATTTATATAAAATAAACATAATAATAAAAACACACACTCATATTAATAACGCCAACACCATCTGAAAAACGAAAAAAAAATTAAAGTTCGTATTTAAAAAAAGAAAGTTGATGAAGATCCCTTGAAGACGAAACGTCGGATTTCAAACTGGATATCATCATTGGATAGAGGGGAAAAAGTGGCAATGCAAAAGTGCAATTAGATTTGAAATCTGTTTTTAAATAAGCCCAGGAAAAAAATAAAACGATTTTTCAAAATTTCGGTTTTTTCCGGATATCTCCGTAAATACTCGGAATTTTAAAACTTTCTAAACGGCATATTGTTAGGCACATAAATGCGCAATTTTGCCTTAATTTGACCGACACTGTATCTCTTACGGTTTTCGAGTTCTCCATACATAGACACGAATTCGAGCCACCCTGTACAGTTTTCCCTGACAATATGTTTACGACCTGCCTTGAAACCTTAAAACATGTGTTTTTTCCATGAAACTTTCTGCTTTTGCCAATACTGTTTTTCCTACCGCACCTCGTATTTGTTTGCAATTTTGTACACGTTTCTTTATATTCATCGACTCTGGTAGACTTGTACACGATTCTTCTAGTTGCAAAATAGTGCCTGCTAGAAATACATAGTTACACTTAATGGCCTGTTGCTCCACTTTAACATTTTGAAATATTTCTTTACTCTTTTGGATGCACTGTGAATCATCAGACATTTGTGAAAATAAGTCTTTCAATTTTTGGAAATTATCTGCATAAAATATTGCCGCACGAATCCAGGTACCCCATCTGGCCACAAAAGGCTGAGGTAGTAACGGTACTCCGGGAAATTCGCCAACCCTATTTAATCCATGAGCTAGGTAAGTTACATGAATTAAATTTTGTCCTGCCTTTACCATGCACGGTGCAGCATCGGACAACAGGACAAAATGTTTATCTATACGGACTGAATTCGAGTATATCCCAAATGTGCACTTTGTAAACAGTAAATAAAATATTTACTAGTAGTTAATTTTTATAGTTAATGCAAAAAAAGTTCAAATAGCTTTATTGAATATGTTAATATAGAAATATGATCGTTCACATTCAATTTTGTCACTTAGGTTGTCTTTAATAGATAAAAAAATATTTAAATTATTCTACGAAATTTTATTGTTGTTTTTCAAATGACTATTGTATAGTTGGTTATTTTGATAGTTAATACAAAAAATATTAAAATAAGCTTATCCAATACGGTACTATAGGAGTATTAGTGTTCGCATCAATCTGAAAAATCCCATTAGTAACATTACAATATACACAAGTGTTTGGTATGTTTATATGATATACCGATCTTGGGCAAATTACACACTTCTTAGTTTTTAATAGTTAATGCAGAAAAAAATTAAATAGCTTTCTCTAATATGTTAATATAGAAATATGATCAATCACACTCAATTTTGTAAGTTAGTTTGTCTTTAATGGATAAATAAAAAATATTTAAAATATTTTGCGAAATTTTATTGTTGTTTTCAAATAACTACTATACCATTTTAATAGTAGTTGAATGGAATTCAAAATTTGTACAGTTTGATATTTTTAATTGTTAATACAAGAAAACGAATAAAATAAGCTTATCTAATACGGTACTATAGGAATATGAGTGTTTGCATCAATATCAAAAACTCCATTGGTAACATTATAATAGGCTAAATAATAAATATTTAAATCATTTTGCGAAACTTTATTATTGTTTTTCAAATAACTACTATACCATTTTAATAGTAGTTAAATGGTATTCAAAATTTGTACAGTTGGTTATTTTTTATAGTTAATACAAGAAAACGATTAAAATAAGCTTATTTAATACCGTACTATAGGAATATGAGTGTTTGCATCACTATCAAAAACTCCATTAGTAACATTACAATAGGATAAATAAAAAATATTTAAATTATTTTGACAAATTTTATTGTTGTTTTTTAAATAACTATTATACCATTTTAATAGTAGTTAAATGGAATTCAAACTTTATGCAGTTGGTTATTTTTTATAGCTAATACAAGAAACCGATTAAAATAAGCTTATCTAATATGGTACTGTAGTGTACTATGAATGTTTGCATCAATATCAAAAACACCGTTAGTAACACTTCAATATACACAAGCGTTTGGTATGGTTATATGATATACTGATCTTGAACAAATTACACACTTCAAGTCATTCATTGAATATTCCATTTTCCTCTTATAATGAGTATTAAATATGTTTATGAATAGTAGAAAATAGTAGAAAAATTTCCATGAAGCGAAAAACAATCATATAAATATCAGGAAATGTTGGTGCAATTACATAACTTTGAGTTATACAAAACACTCGGTCAAAAAAGCCACCCTCATTAAGGTTTTCCATATACACCACATTTCCATCTGCATATTCATCTTCTTGATCCATTTCCATTTCTTCTGGATTAGATGGTTCCGCTTCGATTTCCATAAAATTGTTGACTTCATGGTCACCTATGAATTCGAATTTTTCAAGGTCTATTGAACCCAAATCTCTAAAATGATATGATTTCAAGGCTTAGGAACACAAATTTCTGCCTTTTCCATCAATTTGAAGCAAATAAAACACTCATTTTCTATACCTTCTTTTTCTACGCACTGTTCGTCTATGGGATTTTTGTTATTTACTTTAATTTTTTTTCACCACTTGCTTTTTGAAACCTAAGCTGATGGTTTTATAATAGCAGTTGATGTGGGGAATTAAAGCTGAAGGTTACGGACGAAATTTATCAAGGTTATACCAAAGGCAGCACCTTGTTTCATGGTGGGAAAACGTCCTCGGTAGGCGGAGTATCGACATGTATCAAGGTTAGACCAAAGGCAACACCTTGTTTCATGGTGGGAGAACGTCCTCGCTAGGCGGAGTGTTGACCGGTGGATAACCGAGGCGTAATTGAACAAGGTTATATTTCAGAGTTAATCAACACCCAGACTTATATGTATCTCAATAGTAGAACTAAGATTCTACAGGAAGGCACAAACTTATTTCATGATGAGAGAGACTCCTCAGAATTCAACGAGAAAGAGCCCTCACGGAGGATGTAAAGTATCTTCTCCGTGAGGACTCACTCTCGTTAACGCACTACTACGGTGACAGATTTATGTTAACCTAGATCTATATACCACAACTGGTTTTTAAGTGAAACCATCCAAGCTTAAGATGACTGAAGCCTCTCACACGTTTGTAGCATGTATCCTAATGATAATTACGGTAGTGGCAGAAGCGTCTATTTTCAACTTTATGGGGTCACTATCAATACCGTTAATCTGCCATAAATGCTTTAAGCCAACTATGGATAAGGATAAGTTGGTAAGAAACTGTAAAGTGGGAACAGCGATATCACCCGTCGCCACCCATCGTTGTCGTCTCACTTGAAAATACAAGTTTAAAATAATCGACCATATACTTTAGATGAACTAAAAATATAATTTATTAACAGTAGGAACGATTAAAAATTAAACTTTAACATTGGTACATTTAAAGCCTATTCTATGTAAAAATGGCTGATTAAAAAATGGTGTAAAATACCACTAAGATTAAGATGCTCGCTAATCTAAACTCTCTAATGAAGTCATTATTAAATTCTGACATCATTAATACTCCCTTAGTCTTGCCACCGAACATTAACAAGAGACTAGAATATCCACTCTTAGTCGGCAGTTTTGATGTAGCGCTTACAAAGGCGAGACGCCAGACTCCCACGAAACGATTAGATAGGAGGGTAATACGTGGTACGAGGCCTGAGCGGCTAGCCAGCATTTCACCTGGTTCCGCGACGGGGCAGATAAGGAAATGGTGAGGGCGGGGCTTAGAGTGAACCTTCTGGTCTATATTGTTAATGTTCGGTGGTCCCGCCTTATATTTCCGATAAAATAATCCATGCAGATTAATAATAAATCCACTAGTTATTAATTTTCAAAATTTGTATCCCTCTCATCGAAATTGTAAAAACCGCTGCTATCAGGATTAAAATAAAATGTACAAACCAAAGTTCATTGGTTTTTCCACTTTAAAGGTTGTAATTAGAGAGTACCATACACATATTTGTTCGGAATTTTTCTAATCTCTCTAATCTCTAACCCAACTCAATACATAATAATTCCTCCCGGAATTTAAAATGTTTAATTGGAACTGATGAAATTGACATTAGCTAAGGACTTATTACAATACAGTTTTATCCACAATATTAAAAATAAATCTAAACTTAGCTTTAATCATCTCCTATCCTGATGATGTTAACATCGTTAGCGAAGCGCGTACCTAGTGCAAAAATTGTGTTTCGGTACTGTGAATAGAACTTTGTTGCAGTGCATCAGATCCCCAACTTAATAGACAATTTATTATTTTTCAGGTTACGGCAATTGTTAAACATCCAGATTATCGTGGAGAAAAACAGAACTTTAACCATGATATTGCAATATTAAAGTTAGAAAAATCATTTGCTTTGTCTAAAGTGGTCCAACCGGTATGCTTTAATAGTCTACCAAACCTACAAACAAGGGGCACTGCGACGGTAAGTTAATGTTATAGTAAGTATAGCATAATTATCATTAGTTCTATCTAAAAAATGCGTTATCTAAATATTTTCACCTGATGCAAATTTATACCTAATAATAACTGAGTCAGGCAGTTTCGTCGAATATTTTTATTTCATCCGTATATTTGTTTAGTAGAAGTGAGAGCATGAAAAGTCTTAAGTGATCTGCTCAACCAAAGATTATTTCCACTTAATTGCTATTATCAGCTTCTTATTATACGTATGTGCTTTTGCGGTGGTTAATAGGTCTGCTTGATGAACCTGGCAAACCTGGTTCACGATAGCTCTTAAGGCCTTGCATTATTTCAGCTAACTCCGCTTAGAAAAATACAAATATGTTACATTGTAACTAATAACATTTTTGACATAAAAACTAGGCGTAAAGAGCTATTACGCCCTAGTGTTGGCGGCAGGCAACGATAGGAAACAGTAAAAATTAGAATATTATTTAAATACTCATCTATTGTAATAAATAACTACTATGACAAAAAGTCTACTTAAACAGATACAGATTGGAACTATTATGTATTAAGTGCAAAATGCAGTCTAGTTGTACTTCTTTTCTGACTTATCCTGGATATTCTGTGAATTTTGGCCATGGTTTATTGGTAAACTTCTTGCCTGTCTCATTCCTGGCAAGCTGTTCCACCATGCTTGAAATTCAAGAGCCTTACCACGAATAAGACAGGCTAAAGACTATCAGAAAAATGTCGCCAAAATACACAGAACATCTATTAAGTCAGAAAAGAACTACAACTAGAATAATATTATGGACTTCGTCTAACAGGGCACTATAAGCTCAACAAACATATAAGTACGATTGGACTGGCAGAAAAACCGATAGTTCTGTCAAGAAGAGAAGGAAACAGCAGTACTATTCTTTGCCACAGACTAAGGTTCCTTACACTGGGAGAAGTAAAGTCAAAAGCTCCCATATATATACAGAGGCTCTGAAAACTAATTGTGGCGCCTCATGGAGAAGTTGGAGTTGGATGAAGAACCCTAAATCACTTTTTGATGGCATACACAATAGATCTGAAAAAGTTGCAGTGCCCATAAGCCCCTAAGCTAATCTAATTTAAGTGTCAAGATTAGTATGGATTATTAATATCCCTAGTAATCGTGCTCGATGACTCGGTAGAAACCAGACAGATTTGGGTAAATTTCAAATGAATAGCTATTATTTGTGTCGTTAAAGAAGTAGCAATGAGTCTTACTTCGACTGTACTCTTCCCGACAATTCCACTCCTACGTAAATAACGTCATTTAAAATGCAAGAACCGTAGTTTCCTAAAGGCTAAATAGAAAGAAAGAGAAATATAACTGGATAAAAAATCTTAAGAACTGTCTGTTCGTTCATCATTACCATAGTAACGATGTATTGTAGTATTGTTGTAAGATAATGCTTAAAGCCAGTCCCAGACAATTCCGAGTATTCGCTTTGCATGATCCTTCATGTAGTGTGTGGGAACTCTTCTGCGCTGAACATTCGGCAGTAGCCGGCCATTCGCAGCCTTGTCAGTTAAGAGGTAATTTTGCTCTTCTTTGCCTCTACTTTTCCATGGTGTGCCCAGCTACACGTAGTTGATTCCTTTGCTCCTTCGTTGTGTCGATCAGTGTCACCCCAAGACGAATGAACTTGGACCTCTTCGAGAGACTTACGATCACATGGGATCCGAAAGACGTGGACCACAAAAAAAACGAAATAGCTTATGACTGAAAGGCGATAGTATCATAATTTTCTAGCAGCAACCTAACTCTCGCAGATTTAAAAAAGGGAAAAAGACTGACTAATTGCAATATTTCGTCAGCTTTTGCATAAGATAGAATGGCGTATCATAAGGTAGAAAATCTGGTGATGGTACCGAAGGTATTGCTTGTGATGGTACCAAAGATATTGGCAAATCAAACTGGTTTGCCTTTGAAACGGAACCGGCTCAAATAAGTAAAATAAGTTGAGACTAAGTGAAACTAACTGAAAGTTGATTAGACGACTGACCAAAACTCACCAAATCTATCAAAATTGATTATTATATGATTTTCTCACAGTCTTTCTGTCTTATAAAATCGATAAAAGAGTTCTTTGTCCCCTTTGGGATAAAAGAGTATTCACTTCTATCACGTGTAATCTGCTACTCGCGACTTTTTTTGCCAATCTCGACGAATTATGACCGCTAGAGTCCAAGAAAAACATTAAATTTTGATAAAAACAAAATTGCGTCTCTGTGGTGTGTGTCTCTGTTCGTCACACGACTTTTCTCCAAAATTGTTCTGCCAATTTCTACCAAAATCGGTATTTAGGAGTTTCGGGACAATATCTCTAGAGGTTTTATATATTTTCTCTTTAACGTTACAATTAAGGATAGTTTATATAAAGAAAAATATAAAAAAAATTGGTGTTCACAAAAACGGCCTTAATTAACGATTTTCATTAGATTTTCTATATGTTTACAGTTTAGATGGCAAATAATACGTACTACCCCGTTTTTCTGCGAAAAATCGGTGAAGATAAAGCCACTTTACTAGTGAAAATATTGACCTTCCAATTTTTCCTAGTTCTGTGGCGGAAATATGTTCCAACTTTTGTTTAATTCCAATAAGCGAGAGACTAGTACCATTTATTTAATGAATTTTTCCAAAGCATCAGTACTTTTCAAATTCACAGATATCCGTTTTGATGCGTTTTCAGCATATAAAATTTAGTTTTAATTTTAAAACCGTTCCAAATAATAATTTCGTGTTGAATCCTATCATATCGAAATACTCCGCTATATTAACGCTGCCAGATATTTCATTAACATGCAAAATTAACTATTAATATAGTACTTAAAAAGATAGGCATTCATATTTACAAATAAAAAAAGGCACGAGTATCACAGTACGGTTACGATACGTTATAATAAATTTTAATAGATTTGGTTAGTTTTGGTTAAACGTTCAAACAACTTTTGGGTGTAGTTTCACTTAGTACTAGCTTATTTTAGTCATTTAAACCGGTTACAAAACGTTATAATACATATTAATAGATTTGGTTAGTTTTGGTTAGTCGTTGAAGCAACTTTCGATTACTTTCATTTAGTCTCAACTTATTTTAGTCGTTTGAACCCGTTCCGATACATTATAATACATTTTAATAGATTTGGTTAGTCGTCCAAGTGTGGTACTTGTATCAACTTATTTTAGTCATTTGAACCGTTTACGATACGTTATAATAAATTTTAATAGGATTGGCTAGTCGTTGAATCAACTTTCGGTTAGTTTTACTTGGTATCAACTTATTTTAGCCATTTGAACGGGTTCCGATACGTTATAATACCTAAGCTTTAATAGATTTGGTTAGTCGTCCAATCAACTTTCAGGTAGTTATTTATACTGACGTTTTTAGGGATTTATTCATTCCTAAGATATTAAAGATGCTAATAAATAAAACTACTTATTTTCTAACCAATATATTTATTACGCCAAATTATTAACTTATGGTTTTTGGTTACTCTCTCTTAATCGATTTTAGTGTATAATATAATTTAACTCGTCCAAAAATCAATTGAAACACGAAACACTCAACAAGGGAAAATTCATCCAAAGTTTAACCCCGTATTTCCAACAGGTAGAACTTTACCGTATTTTAGACGATCCATTTATTACAGCCGTAGCGCCTACACTGTCCAGTTTCGGCGGATCTAGCGGCTCTAGGTCACGACAGACCGGGCGTAGCAACAAGAAAAGATTCGATTCTTGTTATTTATTATTCTTGTGGTATTAATATAAGGGTAAATACATTTGAGATTCCTTATACTTAGCACATGTATTATTGAATAGGATTTTGTCACATTTGTCGCTTCCGCCATATGCACTTAAGAAAGTTGTAAAAGATTTATATTTTGGGCTGTGAATCCATGTTTGATTATCACTATTTTAAAGCTCGATTATTTTAGTGAATACGTTTAGTATTAGATTAAATATATTACCAAGTTATAAAATGTATGAAAAAAAATAAATAGAAATGTTTTCAGGATAGATGTAAGAACTACTGTATTTTTACCTTTACTGTGAAATCATTTGTATTATGCACAATAAACCATATTCTATTATATTCTATTTATAATATTTAAATTGCAGGTAACAGGTTGGGGTTATACAACATCATCTTCTAATCCTTCAGACGTTCTAAACGAAATCGATCTGGAATACGTTGAGAATGACACATGTCGCACGGAACTGGACCCGGATTTCGCAGACACTTATCTCATTTCGGATAAGTTATGCGCAGGATTCATCAATAAAAGTAAGTTCTTACCTAAAAGTAATGTTTTGTATTTACTGTCATGAATGCATATTAAGCATCCCACATGACACCAAAATAAATTTCGGGCGACGCGCGACGGGTCGTTCCGTGTGTGCGCTACCATTCAGGATCTCAACTAAAATGCGTCCAACAACTATTATCGCAAATATATGCAACATGCGACCCAATAAACTTAAACAATGATATGTTGCTTGCGCACTGAAAATATGAATTTGCATTAATAAGAGTTTTAATCATCTCCTGATGATGCTAACACGGTTAACGAAACGCGCGAGTGCAAAAGTTCTGTTTCGCTATTGTGGATAAAACTCTGTTTTAGTGCATTTTGCCGTACTCCACAATTAGCTTTCTCATCTCTGAGAGAAGTGTTTCGAATAATGCTTCGGTGTCCACATTATCTCTATTTAGATCACCTGCCCCACCGTTCGGCTGTTGCTCTGCTACTTCAGGCATCCCACCCACATATCCAGCATCTCCGTCCTGTTCACCATTCTCGTTATTATCGTGATTCTCATTCTCATCATCATCATGATCCTCATTATCTTCGTGGTTATTCTGCAGGTTTAGCAGTTCGCGTTCTACTTCTTGTTTGACGGTGTTAATTCTCGCAGCTGGGATGAGATTGTTTCTGATGATAACACGATATTATTATTATTATTATTATTATTTTTATTTTTTAAATTTTTATTATTATTATTAATAATAAAAATAATAATAATATCGTTTTTTTTTTTCTGGTTGCTCGACCGGATGTGTATTAACTCTGCCTAGTGCGCACATAAGAAAGAACCACTGTCCTTTTATTTCATCTTGTGGTGTTTGTATCCTTTGTGGTTGTAGTTCAAAGTATGAGAGATTCAGCGGTATGTATTGTGAAAATATTTTCTGAGAACTTCTATCTGGATTGCGTGGAGTACGTAAATGTCCCTTTCCTCCTTCTTTTATCTCTATTTTTAACTGTTTGCATGTCTTTGAGTAGAGTCTTCTATGTGTCATCAGTTCAGTAAAATCTTATGGGTATATTTATATTTCCTAGGTCTGCCCTGGTTCATTTTATTACTCCAAAGGATTACGTGAGGAGCAGGATGGCAAATATGTTAATGGCTTAGAATAGGTGCTTTGAATTTAATTTTGTGTTGAAGATTAATGTTTCTTATATTTTATAGTTAGTTCTTTTTTTATTATCGTGTTGTCTATTCTTGTATTAAGCTGAACTCCCAAATATTAGTACGTTTCGTATTCCTGCATGTTATTTATTATTTCGTGGCTAATTAATCTTATTTCTTAATTATCGCTTTCTGTATAAAGTCATGTATCTCTCTATCTAGTTGAAGTTGGTTCAGATGCTGCGTGAAGGTTTTATAATGTGTATTGCATGTTGTGGATATTTTGAATGGAATGATTTGCGATCTTTCTTGTTTCCAGATTCTTTCCACTTCTATTGCCAATCTCTTGTCCATTTTATTACTCGGAAGAAATATGTGGGGAGTGGAATGGTGAACGTGTTAATAACTTTAAATAGGTGCTTCGTATTTAATTTCGTATTGAGGATGAGTGTTAAGAATTTCTTATATTCTTTAGTTAATTGCTTCTTTATTGCAGTGTGGTATATCTTTCTCTCTGTTGAAATCCCAAATATGTGTATGTTTCATATTCCTGCATCTTATCTGGTAAATCGTTGTTAACGGTTTCTGCATCTATCGTATTCCATTTGTCTCATTCTATACATAACGTGTTGGATTTATCAATGCCGAATTCCTTTCCAATGTGTGCTGTTGTTTCCTCCTTAATGTTCACTAGGCCTCTCATTTGTATCTGTGATAGCGCATATATTTTGATGTCATCCATGTAGAAAAAGTGGTTAATTTTGTGTTATACTTTGTTCTGATGTTTGATCTGAAAACCAAATGTCGTTTTTTTTTTCTTTTTTTCTTTTTGTCGAATGTATGTTTATTCTACAGGTGTTCATGATGACTGACAGAAAATGTTTATAGTTGGATGTATTTTGTAGAATTGCCTATATTTTCTTTAGCCAGACTCTATAGTTTACTGTTCCTTGCATCCATAATCGTTCCTCCTACAGCCTTTCTGCTCTTCTGAAATTGCATTATATTTTTGAAGGCGTTGATCTATTTTCTTACATATATCTGATATTATTTTATACAGTGTCTACAAACAA